>CAOGCB010548453.1:0-17136 GCA_948266635.1 Cnidoscolus chayamansa | reverse complement strand
AGCATATAAGTCGTGATTCAGTTTCTTCTTTCAATGTATCACCTGATGGAAAGTTCCTTGCAATGTACTTCACCTTTACTTTGTTACTTCCACTTGCTTGAGCTCATATACGTTCATCTTTGAAATTATTGCCTTTATGATCGATCGACATGCAGGGGGACAGTTCAAGGAGACTTGCTGATTATTAATCCAATCGGTATGAAAGTTCAAACAGTGGTTAGGAAAGCACACCTTGGCATGGTAACAGCATTGTCATTCTCCCATGATTCAAGGTTCGAAGTTTAACATGGTTGCATGATCTCCTGCTTTAATTAACATGCTAAGCTGGGTGAATTCCCTTCTAACATAATAATAAGTAATATAAATGGTATTTTAATGCAGGGCTTTGGTGTCTGTATCCATGGACTCGAGTGCAAGGGTGACACCTGTTGAGAACAAGAAAAGTGGTAATAACTTCAGAATTGGATTTTTTGTTAAATATTCATGTCCTGTCGCTGCCATTAACCTGCAATGGGTTCATAAACCTAGTAACCGAGTAAAGCCCATCTTGGGCTCTGATTGAGGTCCATCACAAAAGATAGTGTGATTCTGCCATTTTCACATTTCTTTCTTATTCTTTTCCTTTGCAGGAGGATTAAGCTTGTGGGTCATTTTGTTCATCATTTTACTTGCAATAGCTGCATATTTCATGAAAAACGAAGGATTTCTTCCTTTTCTTGGGTAGAAATAACTGGCGACACCAAATTAAACACGAGAATTCTGACCTTTTGTTATTTCCACATAAAAGCAGATGCTTAAAATTGTAAATGAGAAATTGGAACTTTTTGGAGGTCCAATTATGCAGTTTTCGATGAACGGTTGTTGGGTGGGCCGGACTCAATGTCTGGTTCAACCATCGAGCTACCCTATTTGCAGCCCTCAGTGCTGGCGATAGTTTATTTGTGGATTGGTACGTTTATGTACATACTCGAAATTATGTGGTTGAATAGACGGATTATTTATAAAATTCAATAAATACTATATAGGATAAGCAGTTATATAATTACCAGTTAGCTCAATCGGGGTTGACTTTCAAAGATTTATAATGAGGACTCAAGTCCAACCGCCGGGTCCAATTGGGCATTTCGGTCTCTGATTGGGAAATGTGAAAGGCTTTACCAGCACAGTGCTACACATGAAGTTACATTCGAGACGTTTCATGGACACCGATCTTAAATTACCAATGAAGCTTCAACCGCCATGCCCTTTGGAGAAAAGTCGGACAAAGAAAAAATACGATACCAGGGGAGGTGAATTACTAACAAATTACTGATATCACTACTGGTTTATGTTTTAATATCCAACAATATAACTCCTGTCAAGATTGTATGTTTTTATTTAAGCATTTATCACAAGTAACACTGCCAAGTAAACAAATGCTTTTTTTGGCTCCTCCAAATTAAAAAAAATTACGGAAGGTAGAAACCAGAAAATAGACTTATTTTAAGGTATGCTTTTATAATTAAAATTGCTAATATAAACATAAAATCTTGGTTAGAGGGTCCTGTTAAACTAAACGTTTGGATTATTATTATTAACTTGGGACAATGCAATGATACCTTCTCTCATTGCAAATTGTAAATGGCACCAAAGACTTTTTATTGGCGTCTCCTTTGGTAAAGCGAGTAACCAACAAGGGCAGACATCAGAAAAGTCCATAACACCTGCCAAGTGTGACTGCATCAGAGCCTATTACAAATTCTGACTAAACAGTTCAACTCAAACAAATATTAGCTGTAGGCCAAACTATTTGGAAATGGCAAGCTTAATATCCCAGATGCAAGTATATTAAAGCTTTTTGTTCAGATCTTTGCATGTGTAGGTATTAAACTGAATTGGAAAGTTGATAATAATATATAGTTCAATTAAGGTATATCATGTAAAAACATATGGAAGTACCGTGTTGATGGTCTGCCATCTTTCTAGCCTCCTGATTCTAGACTGCATATCTTCAATTATGCCTTCTAAAGGAGCAGCCCCCCTTGTTGGTGAGGATTCTGAAGCTGAGCTGTTGCCCTGTTAATTTGCTCAGAGTATTGTGTTTCTCTTAGACACGATTTAAATATTAACAAATGCACCACTCAAACTGGAAATGTTCAAAGATCATCTTACAAAACTTAACAGAAGACAAAACAAAAAGGAATATATATATATATATATATATATATTATATATATATTATATATCAAGGTTATTCCCATAATAGGCACCTAAAATATCATCATAAAAGAATTAGTTTTGTTCTGCGTTCTAATAGCTTTTCTTCATCATCTACAACTACAGGCTTAAAATATATGCAGAAGTTACAGGCTCGCTATTTTCACTATGATATTATCTCAATGGGCCTACAACATACACAAGAAAGAGATAAATGATAAGAGATCCAAAGCTACTTCACAGAAAACAACGATCAGTGGCAGAATGAGATTAATAAAGACAGATTTGAAAAAATGTGTCCAGATTTCTTACGTTATTAGGTCAAATGTTTATTATAGGCTTTAATCATATATACGCTATACATACCTGATATTGAATAAATTGAACAAGTTCCTGCAATCTTGGGGTTTGCTGTGTGTGAATTCCTCCGGAATTTTGTTCTCTCATTGGTGAACTCTCCAAAATGATTTGTAGATAACTCTGTCGGTATTTAAGAAGTGTTAGTCAGTCAAAGATGGAGAAACAAGTTATCCATTGCTGAAATGCTGCTAAGAAAACAAGTAGACAATGACTATGGCACATAAAAAGCACAAAAAGAAAGACCTTAGTGGTATATGAACCATCCAGTTTAAGTGTTGAACCAGCAGCTGCCACAGCATCTTTATCAACCCCTTTGATCTGTAAATATGGACTAGGGACATTTTGCAGATGATCAACCTCAATGAGAATCTGAGGCAATATCAAATTTAAAGATTTAGGGTACACCAATAACATGCTATATGAAAACAGAAACTAACTTCCATAAAAAGATGTTATAGTACAGGGCCAGGGGTGCGTTCTAAAGAAAGGGGAGATATCCAACCTAAGTTACTTGGACTTGGGTACAGATGTCTGAAATTGGTAAATATCTGTGTCAAACTTGTGAACTCTCTAAATAAAAAAAATGGGGATATGGATCTAAACTAAAACACCAATGCTTGGCATGCTACATATGAAATAAAAATAAAATTATATAATAATAATTATAGTCTAAATACATCATTAAATACAACCGACTACATCCAAAATACAACCAAAACCCAAACTTCATGAAGAAATGATGTGATGAAAAAAAAAAAAAAAAAGTGAAAGAAGTCAGAAGTACAAAATTTAGAACTGTTCCTACAAATAAATCACAACAGCATACCTATTGAAACAGAAATCACATGAAAAAATAAACATATCCAAATATATAACCTTCCCATCTTGGTAGATAAATGCAGAAGCTTCAATGTAAGCTACAGCTTGGTACCTGACATCATAAAAACAATAAAACACAAAATTTCAATGGCTTACAAATATCAGCAATAAAGCATTAAAAGCAGAACTAAGCAGAAAATGCTAAATGTAATGAAATAACATAATAGAACTAGCATCCTTGAAGTCCTCAAAAGAATGATATGTTTATGATGACATGTGATCTAAATTGATGACAAATTCATTTTCTCCACTTTCGTACAGAATTTCTCTCAATTCTATGATGGTAAAACCTTGATGCATCTCAAAAGGTACCATGGTCAAGAGATTTTGGCCATATGAGCTCTCTTATATTAACTCATTCAAGAATGGAATGTATATCACTCCTTAATCATACTGTTTTAGGAATGTAAACACCTTCACTTGGTATTCTACACATTTCCTTTCAACAATTAAAATCAGAACATGTTAATCGTTTCCATACCATGTATTAATAGATGTATGCATGTTTGAAATAGCTAATGGGGTTTAAATGTGACCGATGGATTAAGCAGCAGACTGCATATTGTAACAGAGAAATAGAAAGGGACGTGGGTTAGCAGAACAAGAGAGGTGTAGTGCATGCAGAATCAACCTCTTCTCTTTCTTGCTTGAGGTAAAGACAGACTGGCATGTATAGTTTGTGTATTCATTGTTACAAACAAGTTCAAACAAATATATAGCAGCTTTTGTCTCATCTAGGGATGAAAAGAAGTTTTCCAGGCAATGAGAACAGCATTAATAAGCAATGCATTCTAGTGATGGCTTACCCAAGGTTGAGAAGACCAGCAACAGTACTAATGCTAATATCGAAATCCACTTTAGGTTGAATGATGAAATTCCCTTCTCTTATAGGCTATGAAGAGACTATCACAATTTCAGTAGAAAATAAAAGTTTTAAACATTCACTACCTTATCAAAGAAAGCAAATGCTAAAAAGAACAAATATCTTACATAATTCAGCAAATTATGTACAAACCTCCCGTATCAGCAATGCAAATCTACCCTCACAAATTCTGACACGTATGCAGTCATTCTCCGTCAACTGGCCATTAGTAGGAATTCCAGGGAGCCTCAGGTATATATCAATGAAATTCTGAACAGATCTCCACAGCTTCGTAGGATCAAGGATTTTTACAATGTCTTGATAAGCTACCTTCATTGATTACGACCACAACACTGTCAGGTGCAAACCACACTACAAGATTCTATAACTGAAGTCAATGGTGCATTTACCTCCGTGTTACTCTTCAAAACAAATAATGAACTCTCAGGGGAAAGCACTGGGTCAAAGTCATTCCGAATTTTGAGCTGTGATGATATGAAAACATTGCCAGAACAATGTTAATGACAAGTACAAGGACTGACCTAAAAAAACGCACCATAATAGAATCAATACTACTACTAGTCTACTACACTGAAAGTCATGAATATAAATCAACGGAATGGAACAAGACAAGAATGCAATTGTCCGTTGTGTTGATGGCTTGCACTTTAATGTATGGGTCCATTCTCCCAACGACAATTTTTTTCTTCAAAAGCTATTTGTGATGATAAATTCATGATTAGATCGATTATAAAAGTAATAGGTGTCATTCATAATTCATGTGGTACTCATTATTAAATGATAAACAGTAAAAAAGTTCAAGAGAATTTCTGCAAAAGAGAAGGATTAATCAAGAGAAAATAAAACCTTAATAAGACAGTAAACATTGCATGTGTCTCTGTGAATCTAAAAGTGCAGAAATGACCAAATAAAACCTTGGCAGCATCATTATTTACTAATCAAGAGAAAACAATAAAAGGATCAGGAACTCTTTAAGTCCACTAACATGTGCATGAACAAGATGAGGTTCAATATGTTGTTGGAACATTGGAAACACTGCCATCATGACCTCATTTTGGGACATAAAGCACCCCACTCTACTTTTGTCCCTTTGAACCCGAGAAATCAGATGTGAATGAACACCACCAACCTGGTTTTGAAAAAAGAAAGTAAAATTATGCTACTCATCTCATCAACGATTGAAGCTTCTTGTAAAAAAAAAAAATTGCTTACATATGTCCGACACCCATACTGGAAAGTAAAAAATTGAAAGTTAGTGCAAAATCATCTTACAACAGCAATCCACAAGTCAAGAGATTTCCGAATTTCTGGGTGCAGGGCATAAACCCCTTCAAAAATAATCTGGTACAATGAAAATTAAATTGCATGTCAGAATTACCTAAAGAAAGGTAGCTGCATAATTAATCACAAAATCAAGAGTGTTTATAAAAATTTCCAGTCGCGACAATATCAGATGTCACACTAAAAAGGACAAAGACAAATGCATAGACATTTAGATGGACACTTATCCACCAGCCTTGCTTGAACTTCAGTAACCCAACACTACCATGGTTTCAGTTCAACCAATATAGATATTTAATCTTGCATTGTGTATTAAAATTACTGATGCTACTATTCTTTTAACGGATGTTTCAGCAATTCTTTGAATCTTCATTGTTGTTCCTTTCTCATGAAGATTTCTGAGAATGTGATATTTTATTTAGATCTGTACGTGTATTTATACAACAAGAATCCTTGAAAAAATAAACAACTAAACTAGGAAACATATCTAACTTAGGACTCAATTCTAGAACCTAATCTTATAGCCAACAACTATGACTTGGTCACACATATTAACACTCCCCTCAAGTTGATGCGTATATATTACACATACCCAACTTGGAAATTAGGTTGTGATACATCCTGTTGATAAGCTATTTAGTAAAGACATCAACCAGTTGTTTGTCAGATGTAACATGGAAAAGCTCAAGAATGCCACCAGTAATTTTTTCCTTGATGAAGTGTCAATCAATCTCAATGTATTTCGTACGATCATGTTGTACTGGATTGTGAGCTATACTGATGGCAACTTTATTATCACAGTACAGAGATTATTTAACACTTGTAGACAATTTCAGCTCCTTTAGTAACTTCTGAAACTATAGAAGTTCACAGATACCTTAAGTCATAGCTCTAAATTCTGCTTCTGCACTTCATCTGGCAACTACACTTTGCTTCTTGCTTCTCCAAGTGACCAAATTTCCTCCCACGAATGTACAATAGCTAGTTGTAGATCTTCTATCATCTAGAGACCTAGCCCAATCAGCATCAGTAAATGCTTCTATGTGGAGGTAGCCATATTTTGAGAAACGGAGACCTTTTCCTGGAGCAGACTTAAGATATTGCAAAATGTGAACAACAGCCTGCATGTGAGACTCTCGTGGATCATGCATGACTTGGCTAGCCACGCTGACTACATAAGCTATGTCTGGTCTAGTATGTAAGAGATAGATGAGTCTTCCAACTAATCTTTGATATCTCCCTATATTAACTGAATCTCCAGTCTCTGCTTGCAGCTTATGATTGTTCTCAATGGGTGAGTCTACCGGTTTACAGCCGAACATACCAGTTTCTTCCAAGAAATCTTGGATATATTTTCTTTGAGAAATGAAAATTCATTTTCCTGATCTTGCGACTTCAATTCTCAAAAAAATATTGCAGTCTGCCTAGATCCTTGATTGCAAACTCTTGAGCCAATTTTTCCTTCAATCGAGCCATTTCTTTTTTGTCATCTCTTGTCATCACTAGATCATCAACATATACTATGAGAAAAGTAATCTTACCCTCATGATGTTTAATGATGAGGGTATGATCGGCATTTGCTCTATTGATATCCAAACATGATCATGACTTTGCTGAATCTGTCAAATCAGGCTCTGATACTATGAAGATTTTTGAGAATGTGATATTTTATTTAGATTTTTTATGTGTATTTATACAAGAGGAATCTTTGAAAAAATAAACAACTAAACTAGGAAATATATCTAACTTAGGACTCAATTCTAGGACCTAGTCTTATAGCCAACAACTATGACTTGGTCACACATACTAACACCCCCACCATATGCTAATTCCAATGAATATTCATCCAAAAAATCGCCAAAAGAAATGGGCAATGTGACACTTTCAATATAACGAAGAAGATACCACCAATTTCAAATATTCTCACCAATGTGGGGTTAGCAACTGGATTAAAAAGTGTTAGGAGTAACAGTCAAAGTGTTACAGATGCATTTATAGGGAAACAATATCATACACGATAGAAGTCTTTTATTTGGAGTCTTTTGGCAGAATTGTATTGGTCTTTTATTTAGAGTCTTTTGGCAAAATTGTGTTGGTCTTTTATTTGGAGTCTTTTAGCAAATTATGTTAGGTTCAGGAGTCTTTTTTAGTGGAATTATATTAGGATTAGAACTCTTTTTGGCAGAAGTAGATTTCTCTAGTAGTTCATTTAATACTTGTACTAGACTTCTAGTTTATTTAGAAGTCCTACGACTGAATATAATTCTTCTTATTTAAGGATGATCTCATCAATAAAGGAAAGCATGCAGAATTTTATCCAAACATCAATATTAAAACTCTCTTGCTTAAACGAGTCTTGTGGTATCTAGAGCTCCCTCTACTGAGCTCTTCATCGTTAATCCAAGATAGGTTCCGCCAAGGAGGGCAAAACCTGCAACAAAGGAAAGGGCACGGCAAGAGAATTACCGGTAAATAGGCCTGTGACGAGATCCATAACACGGGGACATAACACAGAGCTTATGGAGATTTAAACTTCAAATTTTAGAAATTCTCTCGCTATTGAGAGCAAATATTGTCGCAAAGTTTAGAATTTTGAGACAGATTTCAAGTGTTGCATAGTTATGGTGTTTCAACCAGACTTACACTGTGGATGTCTTTAAAATTTCAGTGTGAAACATGACTAAAAAGAGGTGAGAAATTTTTTAAATTTGAGTAAAATAGCTTTTGTACCTCCTGTCCCCTTCTTCTGCCTCTCCCTGCTCTCCCGTTTCTCTTCCCTCTCTTCACAACACTACAATGTGATTAAAGAAAACAACGTGCACAATGTCTCATACTTTCTTCCCTTCTAATATATTTAAGAACTTGAAAAACAACTCCGGAGCTCTTGAGTACAGATAATTTTTTAGATATGCTGCAGAACTGTAGATTAAAAGATGTTTTAAACTAGGATTCCATAGGCAATAATTATTTATTGTAAATGCTTATCACATGAGAAGGTGCTTAATGTAAATCTCTTAAGTAAAATTCATTGAATCTCTAAGTCCTCAGAAAATGAACCTTAATCTGCTAGAAGACCTCAATCACACAACTACAAAACTTCATGAATTTATCACCATGTAGCATTCCTGCATCCCTAGTGACCTTCAGACTTTATTTTAGAATGCCAGCTAGTGACAAAAAACACAACTAAATACAAATCCAAAAGAACAAGTTCCCAGAACAATATATTATTTAAGTGTGATCACAAACCACGCCACAGTCTTCAGAAACTTCAAGTTCCTTGAAGCCACTACGAGCACCAGTCTCCAAATCAAATATGGGCACCTTAGTAGTTCTACCAATCCTTATTTCATTGATATTCTGTAAACAAATGACAAAATTAAGAAGGAAACTTCAAAATAATAAATAGAAAACTAAAAAAACAAATTATTCAGATTCTCTTTTATCCAAATATCAGCAATTCTTTTTCCTAAAAGATAAAATTATCTGAAATTTTTATCGGTAAAGGAGAATTCATGTAATACCCCTGTCAAGTAATGTATATGAGCATAAAGAATTCATATTTAATTATAATCATCATATTTCTGAAGTGAAGATGTCATTGAAAAAAAAAAGCAAATAATTACCAAAAGCTAGCAGAGTAGAAAATTGAAATAACACCATTAATGGCATCTCAATTCTCACCTTCGCAAGCAAGGATAAATCAAGGGAGCGAAAATCATCATGCTTAAAATCCTTCACTTGTTCAGATATAAAGTAGCTTTCCAGGGAAACTACTTCACAACCAACAATATTTGCCATTTTATGAGCCAGGCTAGTTTTTCCAGATCCACTTGGACCTCCTGCAACGAGATGACATTATATATTGTGTGACTGATAAACAAACAGTCAAACATGAAAAAGAAGACACTATTTCAAAGCTGGGATGTTCACATTTTGCTTCTAAATAAGAATTCACTTTCAACTAATTCAAGTGGGTCATTTCTGGACCATTTGACTAGAAAATAACCATTGTGAAGTTATTGAGGAAAAAAACTATAAACATAAACTTTCAGAAAATAACTGACAATATAAATAATAAATACATGTGTTCTCAATATGCACATTTAAAATTTTAAATCATAAATCCAAGTTGAAATTAAAACTAAACTACAGATTCCAGAGTTCCAAACCAGAAAGTAGATTTGTTACAAACAATTGTCCCTCATCCAGCTGTGAACTTATCAAGCAAATGAGAAAAAGTTGTGATTTGTCACAAAAAAAAAGCTAGACTGAACTAAACTGTTGTCCGAAGGTAAATAGATTCTCATTCATTATATTTACATTCAATCTCATATTCTCTTTCCCCTATTCAATCTCAATAATGTCTCTGATTCAGAATTAGCTCATTTTGTAGATGTCCCCATCAATTTCCAGAGCAAAACAAAGCCATTTTAAATTATTAAATCCCCCCCATAACCAGAATCATGCCTGTTAAAGAACAAACCATCATCCTGCAATATGTACTAAAAGGAAAAAGCATGCTGCTGCACAACATACAAATCTGATACGGAAATCATTCTAACAATCTAGTATTCCATATACATCAACCATAAATATGTATTCTCCTTTGGGCTTTAATAGGAGAGGATGGTATGAATTAGCACTACCATAAAACATAATCTTGACAAGCAAATGGTATGAAAAAAGGAGTTTAATCTTTATAGGATGTATTACCAATTCCAACTATGACAGGAGGACCTTTATTCTCCAACAAAGCCTGAAAAAATTAATTTAAGAAAAAACATCATTATACTTAAAGGTATTCATTAATCTCCCACAGGATATTTTATTAATTAATTTCACTTCTCACCTGTATTGCTTGAACGGCAAGAAGAAGTCCTCTATCCAAGTCATATGAATCAGGCATGGGAACAAGCTTCCTGGCATCCCTAAAAGAAGAAGGAACTGTGGTTGCTTCATGAGAGAAGTCTAAACAAGAAAATCTAATAATAACATTTCCACACAGCAAACTGATTAACATGAGGAAAAGCAAATAGGTGAATCATTTATGCTATGATGGGAGAAGGAAGAGAAATGAGAGGAAAGAAAAACCTGGAAACTTTTGAAAAGATTATTCTTTCTGTTGTTTGGGAGAGGAAAATATTGTGATAAGTAAATGGGAAGGGAAAAAAATATCTCCAAACATGGAAGAAAATGGGTTGAAACTTGAAATATATATAAATTACAACTTTATACTTCTAACAATGTTTGGGATTAAGGTTTAGTAGTTGTTGTGTCCTTCTAACAATTTATTCAACTACAAATAAAAAAAAAAAAATTACGTTTAGCATTACAAAACAATTTTCTGTATCTAACTTTCGGTAATGGCCATTAACATTATGTAATTTTCGTTACGCTTGCAAATAACCAGAGCCCTGTGTATAATGGTGCAACAGGTAACTGCCCCCTTCAAAACCTATATACAATATTGTTATGCTATGAAATGGCCGTTATTTGATTCCATGCCTCGATCGAAATGGCAGAAGTTGTTCCATGAAATACAGAAAATTCTTCTAAGTAATGAAAAATCGTTTCATTTTGTCATTTACTTTAAATTATATTGTAACTTTGAGAGAACAAGAACGAGAAATTTAGACATGGGAAGGGAGAAAGTTAAAGATAGCAAATGCTCTTGTGATCTTTAAAGATACAAGCATAGGAAATTTACAGAAGAAAATGGAAAAAAATTTGTTGATTAATAATTCATATTTTTCCAGCTGAAAAATGGGGAGGTAGCTGAAACTTTCAGCAACACTTTTTGGACCATTTCAGCTGAAGCATTTAAAGAAGGTTAATGATTGGTGTCCTAAAATCCAGGGGCCTAACTTGTCAGCAGAGGATGATAATTTGGAGGGCAGAAGTGATATTTATTCTCAATTTCCAGAGTTTCAACCTTCTTGAAGTCAAGTATATTGTTACATACAAGAGTAGTAGTGGTAGTTAGGAAGTAGTTGAGAATGTTCTTAGTGAAATAAAGCTCTAATACAAATTAAGAGGATGAGGTAAGAGGAAAACAGCTATTGCAGTGGATAAGCTGTATAAATATAGCTATTTTGGACTGATGTTAACTATGCTAAGAAATAACAATTTAGAATCTCTCTCTCTAATCCAATCCTCTTCTCTTTGTCTTCTCCCTATTTATTTTCCTGTTCTTCTAAACCTGGAGCATAAATGTTAGAGATCAAGAATCCTACACATTTTCCTTCCTCTCATTTTCCTTCATCCTAAGAAAAAGGGAACAAATTATTTTCACCTCTTTAAATTCTGTTCCTCTCATTTTCTTTACTCCCAAGAATTGTTTGGAAACACAGGTTCAGGTTTAGGAGAATTACCTACTACTGAGCTTCCAGTATGTGGTGAATCTGATGGCATGAATTGCCATGCTGCTACAACAGGTTCCATTTGAGATTTTGTTGGGGACCGAGTCCATGGCTGAGATAAATCCTCAAGTCGATTAACGAGATTTGACGTAGTACGAATAGGCCTTGGAGCAGCAATCAATCTCTCCTGATTACTAATCATGGAAGTATTAGACAAAGGCGGTGGTGTACTCAAACGCGGCACACCTGCGCGTAGACTTAACTAATTAAAGACAGCAATCACAAAAACAAGAAAAGATGCATAGCCAGAGAGATCAATAGATTTGTCATAACTATGATGCTACATCCCAACCTTTTTTCTCAAGAATCAGTTCCAGATATGACTTGGTGATCCATGGTCCATTAACACCCATCCTCAATGCTTCTGCCCCAACAGTCTACAAAATAAAAGAATAAACAAGATAAACGTAAGCTTGGTCAACCATCCACCTCACAAAGCGTAAAACCAACAAAATTCTAGTCATTCTGGACCAAAAAGATCAGGCAAATGATCTAATATTTGCAATTAGATATGATGATAACTGACCCAACTTCTAGCAATATATCATACATTTGAGAAAAAAAAATAAAGAATTCAATAGTAGAAAATCATGTTGAAATATCAAGCTTGTCAAATTGCATTGACGAATAAAAATGTGCCATCCCCTATCCAATTACATTCGCATTCTTTAAATACATAAGACAGAAAACACTGCCAAGATTAATAGATGAGTGGGACACTTTCTATTTGAAATAATGCACATTAAAAAACCTTGCAGGCACTAGACCTGAGATGACTCGTCCAAAAAACTCATTAAATAGGAAAAAAAACAATATGCATGTTTCAGTCTTTATGAACTTGTCATGGCATTCAACCATATTATTTTCATAACCTTTTTATTTGTGGTTCTTTCCTGTGAACAATAGCTAGGAGCATCCATCAGTAAGACCTATCACAATGTTGGAATGCATCCCAAATTATAAATCACCAGGAAAATCATGGATAAACAGCATATGCCTTAATCAGTATGTTAGAGACCCAACTAAATAATCCACTAAATCTCATTTCAAAGGGGTACATTTATGTCAATGTTGCTAAGACGAACTTGTTTCAAGACATTCATTCCAAGAACTTAGCAAATTTTTAGCTTCTGTTTTGCACCAAAAAAAAATTCTATGTATGTAATACAAGTGAGTGTTGGCAAAGTATATTAGACCAAGAAACTAATAAATAAATTTTAAAACCTCCCAGATTTTATCTTAGCTAGAAAGATAGATTCATACTTTCCTATCCATGCCCCTCAGCACCATAAATGTCTCACTGAGAGTATCAATTGTCTCCAATGACATTGAAAGATTGCCATTACTAACAGAAGTAGATGCTCGTTTATAACTGACTACAACAGTGTAACCCAAAGCCAACAAACCACCTAGTGTCATTCTTCCAACCTGTCTCCATATTATGAGATAAAACAGTTAAGTAAAACCACCTTAATTTACTCTACAAAACATGATAATGTAATTTTTCAGCAGTTCTATACATGCAGCTACAGTCAAAAGATTGTTATCCCACAAAAACATGCATCATAATGAATGATAACTAATGGCATTTAAAAGCAGGGATCAAAAGGTCCCAAGTATCCTTAGAAACAACATCACAGAAAAGTGTCTGCTACCATTTTCAACAACAATAACAGAGGCAAGCAACGAAACCTGCAATTTGGATCCAGAGCCCAGATTTCCACAGCCTGTATGGAGCAGAGCCCATGCAGAAGGTTCTATGGATTGGACTTGGAGACTAAGATATTGTTCAGTTCTGAGCCTTAAACCTTTTTCCTGCTATCATTTTTAGCTTGAGTTTTCATTTGTTGGATTATTGATGGAAAAGATTGTATCAATTATCAAGTCACATGGTGCACTTGTCCATGAGATGTGCATTTATGCCCAGAGTAATTTTGCCCAATTGCACATAAAAGTGCTTATTTCTATCTGGAAAATAGAAATTATCAACTTTACACCTATTTCCCATTCAGGTGTAACAATAACACGCAAAACAGAATAAACCACAATCAAATTGTTATCCACATTTTTGCTGGAGTTGCAATCAGAAAACCCTTACCTCAAACTCAGCTTTTGGCCTGATAATGAAATTTTTATCAACAATCCTCTGATCTCCAAGTGACAGATAGTATCTAATACCAGATTGCCGCACCTTAATCCAGTCACTGATTTGTGCTTCTTCACTTGCTGATGATGCCCTAAGGTACATCTCTATAAAACTGAAACCAATAAAAGTGTGGCAATTGCTCACGGTCATAATTAGAGAATGAACTACAGGTTTTATTTGTATAGATACTATGGAAAAAAAAGAGAGCAAGAAATAGGAGAACAACTCACTTGTCGTTTTGTGGCTCTACTCCTTGAAAAGCATAAGCAGACGCATCTGGAGACTATCACAGTAGTTTAACATGTTAATTAAATGCTGCATAGAATATTAACTAAAAATTAACTACAAATTTTAAGCACAAAAGGAAGGAAAACGCAAGGCCATGTGCAAAAGAGGATCTTCTCACAAGCAACAACATTAATCAATAAAGGCAATAAAAAAAAAGACAAGGAAATACAAGGACTAGATAATAATTTACTCTGATTAAATAATGCTGATACAGAAACAGCATGCCAAGCCTAAAGAAATTTGAGCAAGCTTCAAAGAGCACTAGCCCAAATTGCCACCAGTGAAACGAGCTTCTTTAGAGGAAAGAAATTCTAAATGTGAAAGCATGAAACTTCTAGGAGAAATTTTCTTTTTATTCAATCAACTGCTTCTATTGGCTTCTATCTGATACAATGACTTAAAAAAGATGAAAAAAATTTAAGTCACCATAAAGAATCGTTATATAGAGCAAGAATTTTCCACCAAATGAACTTTTATTAACCAGGAAATACCACCTCTTTGTACATTTCCTAAGGTAGAGTGGCAGAAAAAGGCAAAAGAAAAAAAGAATTTTGTTCGGCGTTCCTCAACTATAAGTAGATTCTAAATTGAAGAGTCAAAAAGGTTGCATCATCATCAAATTTTATTTTGGCCTTAAGGGTTAGCTAACTTTTCAACAAAATCATGTACAAGTACCTACATGACTCATAAGTTAATGCTGCAATATGAACAAGATCAAGGGCACTTCTCATGCTTGTAAATGATCAAGGTACTAGTACCAAAGGGCTACAGAACAAGTACAGACCTCACTCCTGCATTTCAACTTGTAAATTGCTTCTCTAAATGAAGATACAAAGCTGTTGTTTATCCTAATCTGCAGAATAATCCATTATATCAGGAACCAGCAGATACAATTTCAAGAAATTAGGGCATTGTCACACCAACCTGTGCGTGATGAAGGTCTGGTTCAATGTGCTTTCTAAACAATGGGAAAATGCTGTCAATAAGGTAATCCAATGAACAAGAATCTCCTATGTCATAACGAACTTTGGAAAGAAGACTAAAATGAACTCCACCAACCTGATCCACCAATCATATTTGAAGTCATTGCATCCATAACTAAAAACAAGTAACTTCTCCAACCAATCATCCAAATCAAAGTGTAACTCCTTAAATTAGAAAGTTACCACAGCCACCCGAATATCAAGCAAAGAGCGTAATCTTGCATGTAAAGCATAAGTACCATCAACTATTACCTGAGAACAAAGTGAAGAGAAATGAACTCCATGGAAGCACTGCTTAAACATAGTAACTACCAGTTACACTGACTTACCACTCCAGATGAAACACTCTTTATTGTCTTTGAACCAACACGCTTCTTTTGTTGGTAATCAAACACTGGTATGGAAATATCTTTAACTTTTATCAAATCCTATTTTCAACATAGAAGTCAGTCCACCGATATAAGTAAACGCAAGATAAATGTACATAGATTCTAAAGCATAGCGCATTATTCTAAGCTGTTCAGTCGTCAGCATTGATAAAATAGTTGATATACTTAAATAGCAGTCGACTTAAAACTGAAAAAATATTTGATTTACTGATCCATTCACATCCCCTATAAACAGAGAGGGAATACGAACCTCAAGATTTTGGACTAAGGTATCAAATCCATTCACATCCCCTATAAACAGAGAGGGAATACGAACCTCAAGATTTTGGACTAAGGTATCAAAATCAATTGAATTCAAATCATTCCCATCATCAACTCCGATGCGATAATTCTCCATTGATATAACAGTGCAACCAATTACAGATGCTACCTTCTCTGCTAAGCTTTATGGATCATCAAATGAACAACACAAGTTAGAAAGTGACAACAGAAAATAATTCATTTCTAGAATTCTATAATTAGCAAACACAAATTTATACAGCCTAATTACCTTGTTTTGCCCGAGCCGCTAGGGCCACCAATGCCAACAGTAACAAGACCCTCTTTCTTCTCTCTGAGCTCTTGAACAGATTTTACTAACAAGTAATATCCACGATCAAAAGACTGCAACCAAAATATATATATATATATACATATATAACAACTTAGACATCAATATAAGCATTCCCAACAAATTCATAATAATTTAATCGAATCATAGCTCAATTCGAAAGAGAACAACCGTTAATGACATGAACTCATCCCACCATTTAAAAAATTTGTCTTATAAGAAAAGAAACATAACTCAACATTTACAGACAAACCAATACATATACAAATTGTACATATCGCTCAAAACATAATCCAAATTGGAACCGAATTTTCACGTTTATACAATTATTCAATGAAACTACAGGATTCGTCAACATTTTTCCTTCCAAATTCAATAAGGAACCGATTACACAGTAATCATTACGTGTAAAGCTCTTTACAAACAAAAAAAAAAAAAGAAGAAAAGAAATAGATAGAACAAATATGGTGAGAAAAGGAAGTGTACCACATGGAGAGGGAGAGATTGGAGGATGGAGGAGGAAGTGGAAGGTGGTTGCTGGAAAAAATCGCGGCCTCCTTCTTGGAAAACTCGCTGAACAACTTCATCGTCCATTTCTCCAACAGATATCACAAAGGGAAATGAATCAAACCTAATTCCTTTTGTTTTTTTGCACTCAATTTATTTTGTAGTTTTCTGGTTAGTTTCAGAGATTAAAAT
>CAOGCB010548451.1:0-15379 GCA_948266635.1 Cnidoscolus chayamansa | reverse complement strand
GAAAGGCTCCCGAAAAGGAAGGTGCACCTTGTTGATATAGCTAGTACCTATCAAATCTCTTAAGCTATTCTCAAGTGTACAGTCCCATACCTGCACAATCTCGAAATCACTCAACTGTGCAGCCCCATCCCTACACAGTCTCAGGATCCCTCTTTTTCGGGTGTGGGATCGATTCATTCATGTATCCCTCCACCTAGAAGCCTGCCAGAAGCCGCTACTTGTCCGTGCTCTTTCTAGCATCGGCGATCACTTCTCGCCCTCTTCGGTCCCGGGTATTACAAGGACGCTCTTATTTCTCAATTCCTTTACTTCTATGTCCAGAATCTGAATCGACTCTTCTTCGTAAGTCAGATCTGGGCTGATCTCCATTTCCTCTAATGGAACTACATGTGTGGGGTCTCATTGGTACCTTTGGAGCATTGATACATTAAAAATATTATTGATCCAATCTAGGTTTGGTAGTAATGCCAATCTATAGGCTAGTGATCTAATACGCTCCAAAATCTCATATGGACCAATAAACCTCAGACTCAGTTTTCTGTTTTTACCAAATCTGATTATCTTCTTCCATGGATACACTTTCAAAAATACTTTCTCCCAACATGATAGTCGATGTCCTTCCTCTTTAGATCTGCATAAGATTTATGCCGATCACTAGCAGCTTTCAGTCGTTCCCTGATCAATTTCACTTTCTCCTCGGCTTGTCTCATCAATTATGGACCAACGATCTGACTCTTCCTAGTTTGAACCCGACTGATAGGAGTCTGACATTTTCACCTATATAGTACCTTATACGGCGCCATCTGTATACTCGCCTGATAACTATTATTGTATGCAAATTCAACAAGCGGAAAGTATGTCTCCCAATTTCCCTCGAAGTCAATAGCACAGCTTCGTAACATATCTTCCAATACCTGTATTACCCTTTTTTATTGACCATCTGTCTGAGGATGGAAAGTTGTACTAAAGTTCAACCGAGTACCCAGAGATTCATGCAATTTCTTCAAAAATCTTGATGTAAACATTGGGTCTCTATTAGAAACAATCGATGATGGCACTCCATGTAGCCTCACAATTTCATGTATGTACAATTCAGCCAACCTCTCGAGTGTATTATTTGTTTGGACCGGTAAAAAGTATGCAGACTTAGTCAATCTATCTGCAATCACCCAGATGAAGTTATGCCTCTTCTGTGTGAGTGACAAACCAGTGACAAAATCCATCATTACCTGGTCCCATTTCCACTCGGGTATTGCTATAGGGTGTAGCAAACCTGATGGTACTTGATGCTCTACTTTCACCTGTTGGCATGTCAACATTTAGCCATAAATTCTGCAATATCTTTTTTCATACCCGGCCACCAATATCTGCTCTTCAGCTCCTGATACATTTTAGTACTTCCAGGGTGCATAGAATATGGACTAGTATGCGCCTCAATAAAGATATTCTTCCTCAAATCATCAACTGGAGGTACATATATTATGCCACAATAATACAAACACCAATCTTCTTTCAACTGCTTTTGTGCTGATTTTCCTGCTCTGTTCTGTTCGACCCATGTAACCACATATGCAACATTTTTTTGAGCTTCTCTGATCTGTTGTAGAAAATTGAGTCGTACTGTTAATTCTACCACAACGGCTCCATCACTAGCCAATGCTAGTCTAGCATTTAGCGCTCTCAATGATACTAGATTCTTCCTACTCAAGGCATCCACAACAACATTTGCCTTGCTTGGATGGTAATCAATGATGCAATCGTAATCCTTGATTAGCTCCATCCACTGGCGATGTCTTAAATTTAGTTCCTTTTGAGTAGGCATGTACTTTAGATTCTTATGGTCTGTGTAGATGGTGCACTTCTCTCCGTAGAGATAATGCCTCCAAATCTTCAGTGCAAATACTATAGCTGCAAGCTCTAGATCATGTGTCGGATAATTTCTCTCATGCACCTTTAGTTGTCTGGAAGCATATGCAACTACTTTGCCTTTTTGCATCAGTATACAACGTAATCCATTAAGCGATGCATTACTAAAGATTACGAAATTCTTCCCTGATTCTGGCTGTGTGAGAACAATTGCTGCATTGAGCATAACTTTCAGCTCATAAAAACTCTTCTGGCATGCTTCACTCTATATAAATTTAACACTCTTCTGCAACAATTTCATCAATGGAGCATGAAAATCCCTTCATAAATCTTCTATAGTATCCTACTAAACCTAGGAAACTATGAATCTCAGTCACATTCCGTGGAGGTTTCCACTCAATAATTGCTTTTACCTTTTTAGGATCCACTTTGGTTCCCTCTATTGATACCAAATATCTTAAAAAGATCACCTCATTCAACCAAAATTCGCACTTACTGAACTTCATGCACAACTGTTTCTCCCTGAATATCTGAAAAACAGTCCGTAAGTGTTGATCATGTTCCTCCTCATTCTTAAAGTATATCAAGTTATCATCTATGAATACTACTACAAACTGATCCAGATATGCGTGGAAGACACAGATCATTAGATCCAGGAACACTATCGGCGCAATTTTTAACCTAAATGGCATGACCAAGAACTCGTAGTGTCCATATCTAGTTCTGAATGCAATTTTAGAAATATCAGCACCCTTCACCTTCAGCTCGTGATATCTTGATCTCAAGTCTATCTTCGAAAACACGTTTGCTCCTCTAAACTGATTAAATAGATCGTCGATCCATGGTAACAGATATTTGTTCTTAATGGTTACCTTATTTAGCTTTCGGTAGTCAATGCATAACGATAAGGTACCATCCTTTTTTTTTACAAACAGTACAGGTGCACCCCATGGAGAAACACTAGGTCTGATGAAACCCTCATCTAGCAACTCCTGTAGCTTGATCTTTAGTTATTTCAACTCTATCACGGCCATCCTATAGGGAGCTATCGAGATCAGTATTGTACTTGGTACTAACTCAATTTCAAATTCTGCCTCTCTATCTGGTGGCAATCCCGACAATTCACCAGGAAACACATCGGTAAAATCTCATACCATGGGTACATCCTATATACTTGAACCCTTATTATTGGATTCAAGTACACATACCAGATATGTTGTACACCATTTCCAAATGAGTCGTCTAGCGGTGGTAGCCGAAATCACATTAATCACATCTTTAGATCTTCGGCCTGTGAACAATACTTTCTTGCCATCCATTATTTTTAAAGAAATTCTCTTTTCTCGGCAATCCATCATAGCATGGTGTCTATACAGCCAATCCATGCCAAGTATTAAATCAAATTCACAAAATGGCAACTCAATTAAGGTTCTCAGGAAAATACAGTCATGAATCTTAACAGGGCAAACTCTATATACTTTGTTCACCACTACACTACGACCTAGAGGATTAGTCACAATTATTTCTTAGTCAAGTGTATATATCATTAATTTCCCCCTAGATTCAGCAGGTATGCATAAATAAGAGTACATAGAACCAGGATCAATCAATACATGTACATCAATATCAAAAATTAACAGTGTACCTGTAATCACATCGGGCATGTCCTAGTCCTCTCTTGCCTTCAAGACATATGTCCTGGCAGGAGCCTGTGCAGCTAGTCTTTCCACTGTCTCAAAGGCGCCAACCCCTCTCTGACTACTGGCCCCTATGTAACCACGGTCTTTGCCTCTTCCTCTACCAAACTGAGTGTTGGGCCTGTCCTGCTGAGATGACTGTCTAAATCTAGTTCTGGGACAATCCTTAATTATGTGCTCTATCGATCCGCAAGATAGGTAAGCTCTTGTTGATCTCTAACACCTTCCACTGTGCATTTTACCATAGTGATCACAGATAGACGGGGGTTGCGATCGTCTGATATCACTTTCAGCACTAGCAGCCGATGGAGCATACGGCTGTGATCTGCCTCGCCTTATATGCTGACTCTGTCCACCACCTCTCTGTGGACCATGAAATCTCTCACTAGAACTGCCCTGAGGAGCTGACCCTTGTCCTTTGCTCCTCTTCTACTGTCCCCTCTATTTGTGGCTCTGCTCATCCGCCATGATCTACTCAATACTAAGGGTAGCCTGAACTAGTCTAGAAAAATATCGGATAGACTGAATAGTTATGTGCTTTCAAATATCATTCCGTAACCCCTTTCCAAAGCGGATACACCGGCTCTCTTTTGTAGGCATAATCTCTGTTGCGTACCTACTCAGCTGTACGAAAGTTTGCTCATACTCAGTCACAATTATTCTCCCCTGTCGGAGATATAAAAATTCCCATCTTTGCTGCTTCATATGTAGAGTCCCTAATACTTCTTTCGAAACTCTGTCAGAAAATAGTCCCAAGTCTGTTGTTCCTCTAGGACTGTCTGCTCTACGGTAGCCCACTAGTGGTAACTTCCTGCTTTAGTATGGAAACAAAGCAGACATATCTATCTGCTAGTGAACACAACAACTGCTTCAGTACCCTCTGTATAATGTCCAACCAATACTCAACAATAGTTGCATCATCAGTAGCTCTTTCCTGAACTCGACCGCTCCATATTTACGAAGCTTCTTAATCAGCAGTCTGCTAGAGGTCTACACTGGTACTGATGGTGCAGGTTCCTATGGAGCATTTCCAACTATGCGCTCCAACATCTCGGTCATCTTCTGAAAGAATGCCTCCTGACCCCTTACTCCTACGGGTCTAGGTGTGTCTTCTGGCTCTGGCCTACTAGAGAGAGCATGACTCTCAACCTCCTCCTCAACTACTCACCGCGTACTAGAGGCCATACCTATAATACACAAGTACCAATTCAAAATTATGTTAGCATCGTAATTGAATTATTTGGCATGTACTCTAAATTTTTAAATTTTATATATATTTTATGCGTCTTCTTTTCTTGTTAGCCTAGAACCGCCTAAATCGCGCTCTGATACCACTTAAATTGTAACGCCCCTCCGCTGAGACCCGAACATCCCAACCGGCAGTGCTACCTTTCTTCTCTATTTTTTTACAGTCGTATTAAAATATGAGCAGGCATATAAAATAAAGACAACAAAATAAATTCGCTTAATATTATCATACTTATATTACAAACCAAAATATAAAATTTCACCATTTACATTAATTACATTACGAAATTTAAATCCCTAGTACATTCTAAAATATTACAAAAATATTTACATACTTCACGATGCTTGCTGTTATGTTTTTGTGCTGTCTCCACAAATCACGACCTCTGAGGACTTATATCTGCATGTGGCAAATCCAACACGTTAAGCATTTTTGCTCAGTAGGTATAGATAATAATAATAAAATAACATTCAATGTAAATAGTTTCAATTTTGATTTATTCGTCGATAATTTATGTGCACTATTTCATATATCAAGTGCTAATAGTATTTTCAGTAAGATCCTCATCATATAAATAATTATTTTCAATTCATATTTCAATACAATTTGTTTCTCAATTTTCACATTTATTTCATTTCACATTTAGCCCAAGAATATTATGCAGATACAATAATCAGTCATAGAACAAATATGGGCCGAAGCCGCTCAGTCAAATACGTTTGGGCCGAAGCCACTTGGGGTATCAAGCCATCAATCATTATGGTAGGCGCATTAAGCTTAAACCACTCGAGATACCTCACTGTACACCGGCCCATCAGGGTACCTCACTGTATCCCTGGTATCACATATCGCAGATCTGCAGATCAATGGCATGCCATAACTATATACTAATCTCGTTTTCTAACACAATAAATCTTAGAGCTATAATTATCCATTTATTAATATCATCACATTTCCATTGATTTATTTCATCTTCGAAATATTTTATCACTTTAAAAATTTTAGAGTATAAACGTTACTATCTCAATAATATATATTTTATTTTTTTTCCTTTATGAAATTTTAAGACGCAATCCATACTTTTTCATTTTTACCACTTCCTTTTCTTAATTTGAAATATAGATGTTATATTTCTTATTTGGTCACTTTAATATTTCTAGGTAAATTTTCAATATTATTAACTTACCTAATTCTTTTGTCATTTAAATTTTTATCCATAAATTTCAATAATTTAGGTATGATTTATGTCCAACATTTCATGTCTAAATTTCTGCCCAGAATTTTAAAATTGGTCCTTTTGGTAAATTACAATTTGGTCCTAACTTCTTTATGATTTAGTCACTTTGGTCCATGTTTTATTTTTTATTTATAAATTAAAATATTTTATGTTTAATACCGACTCAAATTTCTGTCCAATTTATTGTTCAATATTTAGAATTGAGCTCTTAAGTGAATTTACAATTTAGCTATAAATTTCTATAATTTTTCATTTTAGTCCCTATTTCCTACCGATTTTTATTCAAGCGAATTTTTATGCTCTATTTGTATGAATTTAATCCATAAAATTTTCAAACCTACTCTCCTAAATATATTTTCCATTTTTCAATTCAGTCCTCATGGAAAATTTCATTTTGGTCCATGGTTCTTTCCCAAATGGTCCATTTTAGTCTTTTAACCAAAATTTCAATTTTGGTCCTTATCAACTCAAGTCTTTGGAAGTAGAATTTTGTCCATGATCTACTGTCTAAGTCTATTGTAAAGTCCAAATAAAAATTACATTTTGATTCACAAAATAATTTTTTGAGGTTCAAGTTGGTCGTCCCATGTCCACCTTTCATCCTCTTTAGTTAGAGTAGGAATTCATGTTCTTTCATGAGGTTTTAAGCCTCCATTTGTCCATCCTGTCATCCACACATATTTATGGTCAATATATAATCAATGCCATTCCAAAATATTTACATTTCCCACAATAAATACAGCCCCAAAAATCACTTAAAAACTATATGCAACTCAATATTTTTACATCACATGACATGCATATAATCTAACCTCTTATAGAGCTTATTTTTCCTCTTTATTTTGGAGTCCTTAGTCTTTGGTTTTCTTGTCAAAATTATGTCTAAATGGTGTTTGAATAGTCCTTGATTTTCCCTTAGTGGTAAGACACCAAAACTACAAAAAAAAAAAAAAAAAAAAAAACTAAGATCATGACATGCATGATCATCAAGGAAGGAAAAATCTACTCATTCTTGTTTTGAAAATTCACTAGGAAAAATCTACTCATTCTTGGTTTGAAAATTCACTAACATTTCTTGAGTTTTTTCCTTGTCCAAAGTTGGTGATCTTCTATTCTTCAAAAGCTCACAAGTTGAGATCAAGAAAAATAGAGGAAATAGGCTCTTGGCTACCTTTTTTTTTCTTTGGTGGATCTCTCTCCCTTTTTGGTCTCTAGATGATGTCTATGTCTTCCCCTTTTCGTCTGGTTCCCTTAGGGTTTAAAAGGGGAGACGTGCATGTGGTTTTGGGTGGAGAAAAGTGGAGAAGAAAGTATGGGTTTGTGGTGGAGAAGAGGGCCCCGGCTAGAAGAGAAAAATGGAGAAAAGCTGCTGGAAATTTGGCTTCAAATGAGCCCTTCATCCCAAATTTTCACCCTTTTATATTAGTTTCTTTCTCTTTGGGCTGGGCTGAATTTTTAATTCAAGTTTAGAGTTAAATTTGAGCCCATTTAAGCAACATGGCAGGCCACCTCCTCCTTATTTCAGTCCAGCACATGATTCTTCATGGGTTTGGTCCAACCCCAATTTCTCTTGGTCCAACTCAAATTTCCCTTGGTCCATTTTATATTTCCAACCCTTTTCCTTACCTTGGTCCATTTATTTTTAAGCCTATGATCCACTAAATTTTCATTAATCCAAATTCTAAATTTATGTGAATTAAATTCATAATTTCATTTAGTCCTATTTTAAAGTTTATTTCATTCAAATTTTTATTTATGTACACTAAAAATTTATTTTTTAATTATTTATGTTCCCATGTCATATTGTTACACTTTATTTTATTTATTTTTCACTATCATGTTTATAATTATTTTTACATAAAATATTAAATTAAGAATTTACATATGATTAAAATATATTTTATTAAATCATATATTTATATTTTTACATCGTGACATTACATACTAGTTATCCGATTTTCGGCGTGTTACACCGTAAGACTCGGTTTGTGTGCTAGTTTTGTGAGGCTCAGAATGGATATCTGTGAGATTCAGATACTCCTTAATGATTATTACTCAGATATTGTGCACAATTAGATTATGAGATATGGCCATGGGATGACATAAGAATGGTGGGTGCATATCACGAATGCATCCACATCATACATTGAAACATCATATTCATCGTTGACTTATATTATTCATTGAGAATAAGTATGTGGAAATAATATGATTATGTTATGGAATATGATGATACTCAACACAAGTCAATTGTTTGTCGATACACATGGTTTAAATTATTGATGTGCATGTTATTTGTTTATTGTACGTAACTTACTGATTAGTCGTACTCAACATTTATCTTTGATGAATGGAGGTGAGAGTAGCAAGAAAAATCAGAGCAATCAGTAGATATGGTTAACGTCGAGGTTCTAGAGGTAGCTAAGCTATGCTTCTAACGTACATCTCGAAGTTATCGTATTTTGTGTACTTTGTATATTATTACTATCACAGTAAAGAACATGGCAGTAAATGTATAAGTTAAATGTACAAGTTATGTGAATTAAAATGATAACTCTGATATGTATATATATTAGGTATCCTTTATATTTCTTTTTAATGAATGTATTTTCTTATGACTTATATCAAAATTTAATAACGTTAAATTGACTAGTTCGATTATTGTGTAATGATTTTTTGAAAAAAAAAAGTTATATAGTAGTGATTTGATATAATCCCTTACATGTGATTAGTGATTTTCGGTGTCATAGTGGGAAGTTATTAGTCAGTCTTTGGGAGGCATGTCCCGTGAGGGCGTGACATTAAGGGCAACCTTTAAGATTTAGAAACAACCTATTTGAAACATGATTCAATATTCATAAACTCAATCCAACATGCAAACATTATATTTACAATAATTATGATCCAATTTCATGAAATAATCAACATTTGCATACTTACCCATTTTGTCATAATGTATAAACTTACACCAACTTATGCTATCATTATTTTAACACTTCTAATCATCTTCAAATATCGAGAACAACATTTCTACATACTCATATTAAAGTTCTAGCAACTCAAACCTAAACCCTAGTTTGACAAATCATTTAAACTGATGACAACATTCCAAAATATGTAAAACACCAAACCTTTCCTCTAAAAGTGCTTTTTAAAACACCAACATATCATGTCATTTTATTTTTACATATGTAAATTCGAATCATGTATGCAATGTAATCATAACTAAATAATTTATTTTATACCATTTAGGCCCTTAAGTATTTAAGTAGGATCGACTGCTAGACAAGAGAAAACGGTAGGGTTGAAGCTGAAGCATATAGGTGGATGGCATACAAAGCAGTCCATGTGGGGTACGTCACTATAGCCTATAAATATATGTAACATGTAGGAAGTACTGCTAAACTATATATGGCATGCCCATAAATCCCACTTGATAATATTTTGGCCATATAATAGTTACAAGCATTTGCATATTATTATCGTGTAAGTACATATTATGCATTTTGTGTCACTTTAACAAGCACATATATAATTTCAGTCATATAGCAAGATCAAGTAAAATCCATAGTTTCCATACACAATTTCATATTTCAAACATGTTATAAACCATTAATCATGTCAAGCAAGCATGTCAAATTATAGTGCTTTAAGCACCTTAAGCTAGCACGTGTATGATTTTATCAACACTTCCATTTCCATTTCCAATCACATATGATTCTAGCATATTTTCACACTTCAAATAACATATCATGCATTAAAACTCCAACCTTAGCCTGCATTTACAAATTGGGCAGCAACTACACAAGTTTCCAAAGTAAAATACCAAAGTCATGCAAAACCCCAAAATCATTAAAAAAAATTATTTTGTCGTTTACACAACTAAAACAATTCATACACTTTGCACACATTTAAGATTTACAAACAACCTTTTTTAAACATGATTCAATGTTCATAAACTCAATCCAACACACAAACATCAAATTTACAATATTTATAATCAAACTTCATGAAATAATCAACATTTGCATACTCATGAATTTTTGCATAATGTATAAAGTTACACCAACTTGTATTATCATCATTTTAACGCTTCTAATCATCTTCGAATATCAAGAACAACATTTCTACATACTCATATTAAAGTTCCAGCAACTTAAAACCAAACCCTAGTTTGACATAAACCATTTAAATTGATGACAACATTCCAAATCATGTAAAACACCAAACCTTTCATCCAAAAGTGCTTTCCTATTGCTTTATTCCCTTTCATTTCCTTTTTCCTTTTGTGTGGCAGCAATTATTTGGTTACATTTTTGTCATACGACACAAGAAAATAACAAAAATAATTCAAACAAAACTATAAAAAGCATGAAAGCATGAAAGAACATGTTATCATGACTTACTTTTCCATCATTTCCATTAAACTCCAAAACTCACCTTTGAGCCCTTAACTTATTTTCCTTTTCTCTTGTCCTACTTTCAATTTTGAATCTTTCTCAGACCTTATAATGAAGTTTACTACATATTTGCTATGGATTTTTGTAACACCCCTTACCCGAATTATGAATAACCCAATGATGCGGAAGCCCAGCCTATATGAGACTGAAATAACACATACCTTATTATGAATTCTAAATTACTTCACAATTCTCCAATCTAAAGAACCTTTAATTGAACCACAACTAATAATGCTTATGATAGATTGATTGAAATAACACACATAGAAATAAGATTCACACAAAAGCGTACTAACCTTATTCGTCGTGCAATGAAGAGAACCAAGTAATACCCTTGAAAATAATCTCAAGTTTATTCATTCAAAATAATCATTAACTGTCTGCCAAACATTATAAGTGGCCCTTATATATGGCCATAATACAATAGCATGGTTTCTAATAGAATTAAAGACAAAAGCCTAAACTACCCTTAATGAAAAGGTATTATCGTAAAAAAACAGACAAAATTCACGACCGTGACTAAGAAGTTTGCGAGCACGACATTGTGATAAATTTACACAGAAACTCTAGAGCCTTCCTCACGAGCGCGACCCATCTGTGTGCGAGCGCGAAAATGCGCAAGGAAAAACAGAAACTCTGGAGCCATCCTCACGGAACCAACCTTTGTCCATCCTCAGTAGTGAACATGCTTTCTTCACTTTGTTCTTCATCTTTCATGTAGACTTGTAAAATCTCCACATATGGTTTCATGAATCTATTGAAAGCTTCTTTCAACTCTTTTGCCCTTGACCTTGTAATCGGCCCTTGTGGAAGTGTTAGCTCATCTGGCTTTAGGTGAGTTATGCTTTTGTCATCCCTTCCCCCTTGGAAAGGATTCGTCCTCGAATCTAAGTCAAAAGTAAAGGAAGATAAATCAGAAACATTAAAAGTAGCACTAACACCAAACTCACTGGGGAGATCAATTTTATATGCATTGTCATTGATCCTTTCCAACACTTGAAAAGGTCCATCTCCTTGTGCATCAACCTTAGACTTGCGTTGATTAGGAAATTGTTCCTTTCTCAAATCAATCCAAACCCAATCACTTGGTTCGAATACCACCTTCTTGCGACCCCTGTTAGCTTGATCAGCGTACACCTTATTTCTCTTCTCAATGTGTTCACGTGCTTTCTTGTGTATGGATTGTACCAATTCCACTTTCGCTTTCCCATCTAAATTAGATAGCTCATGCAAAGATAAAGGCACCAAATCCAAAACAGTTATTGCATTAAAACCATACATAATTTCAAATGGAGAATAACCCGTAGAAGAATGAATGGTGTGATTAAATGCAAATTCAATATGTGGTATACAATTTGCCCAAATTTTCTAGTTCTTACCAATAATAGCACACAACATAGATCCTAAAGTTTGGTTCATGACTTTCGTTTGTCCATCCGTTTGTGGGTGACAAGTTGTAGAAAATAATAGCTTGGTTCCTAACTTTCCCCACAATACATGCGAAAAGTGACTTAAGAACTTAGAATCTCTGTCTGACACAATAGTCCTAGGTATACCATGCAATCGAACTACTTCCCTAAAAAACAAATCAGCTATGTGTGTTGCATCATCTGTCTTATGGCAACGAGTGAAATGTGCCATCTTACTAAATTGGTCCACAACAACAAATACTAAATCCTTACTCTTTCTAGTCTTAGGTAGCCCTATTATAAAATCCACAGATATATCAGTCCAAGTTTCACTAGGTACTAGTAAAGGAGTATACAAACCATGAGGCATAGACTTAGATTTTACCTGTTTACATGCAAGACATTGTGCACACACGTTCTCGACACACTTTCGCATGTTAGGCCAATAAAAATGTTCACTTAGCATGTCCAAAGTCTTTTGCACACCAAAATGTCCCATTAACCCTCCAGAATGTGATTCCTTAACAAGCAATTCACGAATTGAACAAACATGTATGCACAATTGTTACAAGGGAACCTTAACAAAAAGAGTATGAGAAGATAGGGAACTAAAGAAGGAAAAGGAAGATTTTGAATCCAGGTTAAGTGTTATACTAAAATAGTAATGTTATGATGATTGGTATATACGATAGAGTATACTAAAAGTCACATGTATGACGTTGATAGTAATATAATATGTGGAAATGCCTGAAAGATATTAACAAAGTGACTAAATGAATTCACAAGAAATAAATATGATTATATCAGTTAAACAGTAGGTTTTTCTCTTGTACATTTAGATGTTGTTTGGAATTGGCTTAAATATGTAAAAGATGTCTAAAGATAGTATAAAGAGGTAATGTAACATCCTGAAATTTGTATGTAATATCAAACGTGTGAATAGATTATTTAATAGAGAATATTTTTGTCATATATGAATTCTTAATTTAATATTTTATGTAAAAATAATTATGAACAAGATAGTGAGAAATAAAATGAAGTGTAAAACATGACATGAAAATAATGAAAATGTCTATATTGTGTTCCTATTTTGGAGAATCAATTGATGTCTAAAAATAATAAATAATATACCAATAGAAAGCTGTGAATGTTGGCTACAATTATTTAGAATACTATTTTACCAAATTCTATTGTTTGAGGCATGAAAATATAGTAAGAACAAGTAAAAGTCGAAACTGTTTGATTACTAAAATTTCAGTATAAGATAGTCCGTTTTATTTTTATTTGAAAGCTTTAATGACCAGATAAAATTATGAAATTTTACATGAATTTTATTTAGAATGTTGGTCATAACTTTTATGTTTTGAACTTTGTCAAAAACAAATCTTAAGTAGGACAAAATATATATTATTGAGATAGTAATGTATATACTATAAATGGATAATTATAGCCCTAAGATTTATTGTATTAGAAAACAATATTAGTATATAGCTATGGCATGCAATTGATCCGTAGATCTACTATATGTGATACCAGGGATACGGTGAGGTATCCTGATGGGCGAGTGTACAGTGAGGTACCCCAAGTGGTTTAAGCTTGATGCGCTTACCACAACGATTGACGGTTTGATCAATCGAGTGGCTTAGGCCCAAACGTATATGACTAAGTGGCTTCAGCCCAAACATATTTGACTAAATGGCTTCGGCCCAAATGTGTTCTATGACTGATGATCGTATCTACATAATATTTTTGGACTAAATATGAAATAAAATAAATATGAAATTGTGAAAAGAAATAAATGTGGAACTGAGAAATAAATTGTGTATTGTATTATGAATTGAAAATAATTATTTATACGATTGAGATATTTTGAAAATGTTATTAGAACTTGATGAATGAAATAGTCCACATAAATTATCGACGAATAACTAGAATGGAAACTATTTACAGTGAACATTATTTTATTATTATTATCTACACCCACTGAGCAAAAATACTCAGCGTATTGGTTTTTGCCACACGCAGGTACCAGTCCTCGGAGGCCATGATTTGCGGAGGCCACATAAGGATGTGACAGCGAGCATCGTGAAGTATGTAAATATTTTTGTAATATTTTGGCATGTATTAGGGACTTAAATTTTATAATGTAATTAATGTAAATAATGCGACTTTATATTTTGGGTATGTAAATATAAGAATATTAATATTAAGCGAATTTACTTTGTTATCATTATTTTATATGCTTGCTCATATTTTAATACGACTGTAAAAAAATGAGAAGAAAGGTAGCGCCGCCTGTCGGAATCTTCAGGTCTTAGCAGGAGGGACGCTACAAGTAAACTAAGTAAAGATTTACTAATTGAATTGATTAACATGCATGGGTGTGTAATATGGAATGAAGGGGTTAGAATAGATAAAGTTTAAAATACAAGCATAATAGTAATAATAATATTGTCTCGGTATGAGATGTATCAGGTTAGTTGATAATTAGTTTGGGATGTCTTGGATGGAGAGTGTATTAGATTGTATCACGGTATGACATGAATAAAGTATAAATATAATGGCTCCTATTAAAATAAGTTAATGAACTAGTACGAAAAAGGTAGGGCGCGATATAAAGGATTGTTCACTAAATGAGAAAGTATAAATGTAAGCATGAACATAAAACATGGTAATGTGTGACAACCTTAATAAAGTGGAAAGTGATCAATAAGAACATATTTGGAGAAAAGGGTAATGGTTGTTGTTGTAGATTGAATGAAGTTTAATATGATAAACAAAAAGGTGTTATACGACTTAATAGATGTGACCTTAAAAATAACAATGGAATATGATTAATAAGGGATCACTTGAGTTACATGTATGATGACTCGGTAAAAATGCAATGCCATACTCAGAAAAGGCATAGATTGAAACTATAAAATAATAAATTTATACGTGGCCTGGTTAATTAAGACAAAAATTGAAAGATAGATTAGAGGTATGACATGTCATAGGGACCACAGGTACGTATATTGCATTTCTAAATGGTTACTTAGGGTTACAGATTAGGTACCCCACATGGACTAGTAAAATGGTAACTCCTGTAACTATCAGTCGATCCTACTTAATATGTTTAGGACTTGAATGTTGATTTAATTTCGAACAATGATGGATGATTTGATTAATGATTGATACAAATTGTTATTAATTGTGTAACACATATTAATGTATTTAGGTTATTCTTAGACATCTTATGTTCAATATGTATATATTGTTTATTTGTATACCTACAGAGCAAAATATGCTCAGCATGCTGGTTCTTACCATACGCATGCTCTGAACAAAGAGACTAGGAGATCTAGTTATCCAGGAAGTCTGCAGCACAAAGGCTTGGTACCGCTGGTTTGTTTCTATCAATCAGAATAGTTTATTTAGTATAAGGCATGTGCAGTACTTAGTGATGTAGTAAACTAAGCAGT
>CAOGCB010548232.1:0-12987 GCA_948266635.1 Cnidoscolus chayamansa | reverse complement strand
CTGGACATGAGAGAAGTGAAGAGTCAATAGAGGCTGCTTTTGAGAAGTTGTTGATGACCAGCTTCAGAGAAAGAAAGAAAACAAAAATAAATTTGAAAACCAGGCTAAAAAAGAAAGTGGAAGAGTCTCCACCTTGGTTTAAGGCTTTGCTCAATTTTGTTGAACTTCCTCCAATTGAAGTTATTTTTAGAAGATTGTTTCTCTTTGCATTCATGGGTGGCTGGAGTATCATGAATTCTGCTGAAGGTGGACCTGCTTTTCAGGTTTGTTTCAATGTTTATTTTCTTAATTCTGGTTGTTTATGGGTCATCTTTCATATAAACATTTACGTGCATACTTCCAACAGCCTTCCTGGCGAAGGCACAATATTCTCGTGAGGTCAAAAGATAACAGTTAACAGTTAGAGTAGGACAGCTTTCATGTCAGGTTACACATCTTAAATACTTCTGTGAATTATAACCCATGAATGGACCAAAGAATTAGGCTTCACGCCTTAAGTTCCAGAGGTAAGAAACCTGGGATAAAATTGCATCACGAAACTCAAGACACAACAAGTACAGCTAGGGGTGAGTACACCCCATTTCAGTTTTAGTAAAAAAAAAATGAACCGTACCAATTAATTTGGTTTTTTATTCAGTTTTTTAGTAAATCCGTTAAGTTAGTATTTTTGGAGAATTTCGGTTTCTTGGTTCTGTTTGATTATTTAAGATAAAAAAACTGAAATAATCAAACCAAAGCTATATACATATTATGCTGCATATTTAAACCTGTCTTTGCTAACTGCTTTACACTTCATCAATTGTCCTTCCTCGAGTCACCAAAGACTCCATCAACTCTGTTGATTATAGGCTATCCTTAATCACCCTTTATTGTTTAGGTGGAATTAAGCTACCCTTTTTTCCCTGCAAATAGCTACAGGGTTTGCTATGACTTTTCAGTTTGGAACCAAACTCACCAATTACACACCCTGAAGTTTATGAAATTCTAGTGAAGGAACACTAAATTGTAGAGCATTACAAATTATATACTAAAAGTAGCTCCAAGTCCTAATCCCTTGACGATTTTGGACTTCAGAAAAAACTAAAAGAAATATTAGTCCTAGACCAAATGGACTAGAAGTAAGAATTCAAAGCAAAAATAATCTAAAGGGAAATGAAACCATCTAGGAAGACAAAATTTTGCAAGGTTCCTGCATAATGAACATCAACAAGAGATCCTAATTAAGATCCTAACTAAGCTTCTCATAATTTAGTGTATATTTTTGTTTTTACCATGTATATAGGAAAAGGATAAAGGGCTGCAATAATGGAATGTCATGCCTGTCACTTGATGATTAACCTCAATTTTGAGTTGGAGTTTGCCACATCAAACGTTATTTATGGGACTGATTGAAAACAAGACAAATGTAGGGATATGCAGTAAATTGCTTGCCTCCTTATTCTTTATTTTAAACTATATTATTTCTCATGCAGGTGGCAGTATCTTTGGCAGCTTGCATATATTTCCTCAATGAGAAGACAAAGAACTTAGGCAGAGCTTTCATTATTGGGTGAGTTTATTTATAAAAAGAATGGAAGCTGCAGTTACCTACCAGCCCCCTTCCCACTTCTACTTTTACGCCATCTTCTTCTTCTCGTGTGTATTTCTCTTTTCCCTTCAGTTGTTACTTAAATGTGTCCTCCATGTGTTGCAGTCTTGGATCTCTTGCAGCAGGATGGGTATGCGGCTCTATATTTGTTCCCATGATTCCAACAGTTCTCATACACCCAACTTGGACACTTGAACTCCTTACTTCATTGGTATCATATCTTTTCTTGTTTGTGGCATGTACCTTTCTCAAGTGAAATGACAACTGCATGTCACTAATGCTAGGAATATTGAGATGAAACTCCATTCTATATTCATTTTAATTCTCATTTTCGATTATAGATTTTGAATGCCATAAGTTGAGAATTCTATGTTGCACATTTATCCTTTTCTTCATAAATTGTTTATATTAGTGCTTGTTGCAGAAGTGGCAGTTTTAGTTAAAAATTTCAGGTTGAATGTCTGAGTTGTAATGTTGAAAGTTCTGTTGGCATGTTAATCACGTAGATATCTTGGCAACAAAGTAAGAACTCTTGGGGGTCCATTGGATGCTTTACATACTGGTTTACCATTAACATCTATCAGGAAAGAAGCCTGTTTTTGTACTGCATAATTAGTGGAAATAGGTATCTGAAGGTAATAAAGAATTTAGCATGGTTTTTGGATTAAAGGACAAAGTTATTCTAGTTCTGATGGATGCACAATCTCTTAACAATGCAACATTAGACTACTATCAGCGTAGTATTTTCTTATATATATGCTCTTTCTAAATTAAAGATTAGGACTGTTTAGCGCATCAGTCATTCTCATTGCAGCCAAATTTTAGTCAAATTTCACAAACTTTCTGAAAAAGATGCATCAGCCAATCTCATACCAAATTTTCCTTTCCAAATTAAAAACAATGGAGGAAAAAGTTGCATGGACTACAATTGTCGGATAATTAAAAGTGGGTAATGAATTAATTTTATAGAAATGCACGAGATCTTAAGAAACCTAATCTAAAACTACATTAAATAACTAAAAAAAAAGGAAAGAAAAACAAAGACTATCAAAGATGGGGTTCAAGGGTAGTAATCTTTGTAGTACTTGGGATGGCGTTGAAGGTTCCTCCTGGTGCAACAACTAGTTGAGTAAACAAGAATAACAAAAGCAAGGAGACAAGCATTCATTACAGCCAAACTTCTCCATTCAATCTTGATATTGTCTAAAACTCCTCTCTTACATGTTTTGCACTCATAGCATAGCTTCTCCTGAGCATTACTCCATGTGGTGCAGTCGCTGTCTTCCACTTGTGGACCTGATTCTGGCATTATCCAGAATGTTGCATTCTTGTACTCCAATCCGCAGTATCTTGGTGGCTTGCAGCAACCAGACTGCAAAGAAAAAACCATCATTCTCAATAGTTATATCAATGCACATGAGCCAATGCTTATTGATCTACTTAAAATATGCGTGTTTAATGATAATTTGTTCTGGTTCTTGATTAATTCAGATTGTAATAACAAAAAACTTGTAAAGCTACAACTCAACTCAGAAAAGCAAAGCTATTTATGTAAAATACCCAAAAAACACCTAATGCTATTTATGTAAAATGTTTATATGAAAGAACTGAGTATGATTAAATGGTTTATTATCGATATTATAAATTGACATAAAAATACAGGTTTGAAAGCTTCTAAATAGAAGATTAGGTAAAATGTTTAAAAAATAATTCGAATCAATACTAAAGAAATATAAAAAATTATTGGAAGAAATGTTAAATTTACTAGTAGGTCCAATTAAATGAATTGATTTTTTGAAGTATTTATCATTGAACATAAATATCATTTTATAGGCTTCACCAAAACAAAATTCTATATGTAATGAAAATTTTTAAGAAAGAGACTTCATAAAATCATTTCTCCACTCATCATAGTAAAGAATATGAAAATTATGATCATCATGTATTTCTTTAAAGAATTCCAGCAAGTTTTCATGCATTAAATGAATGTACCTACCTGAACTGGAGAGAATTGCTGGTTATAAAAATCAGAAGCCTGTTGATGAACATGAACACCAAAACTCCTGCACACCTGAGCATCAACCATGCAACTCTTAATCTGTTCCCAATTATTCCCTTGTTCTAAATGATTTCGCAGCCAATTGGAGTAATCTCCAAGTCTGTACTCCTTAAACCCTAACCCTGACAAGGCCTTTCCTGCACCCTCATTCGTCACCACAAATGCGAAGGCCATGTAAGCCATCAGCCCAAGCACCATCCCAAATGACACAAATGAATACATCCACAGAAAAATGGTGACCCTCCCGAATGAACCCATTAGCCCTATCACAGCCATAACCAATATGAACACTCCTATTATCATAAACGGGTTCTGGAGAACTTTCTGGCAATCGGAGCCGCTGTGTTGGCGGAGATACATGGAGGAGCTGATGGTGGCGATGCCAAACATCATCAGCATTATGTTAAGCATCGAAAATATGCAATTTGTTAGGCGAATCATGATGGGTGGCTTTGACCTTGATGGAGAGGAAGGGTTTTTGGCGCGAATTAATTGATGGTTTTTAGATATTAATTAGCTGTTACGTAGCGAAGGATTAAGGCTACGCAGCAGTTGGTTGATGTGTGTTGAATCTTGAATTTAGAGATTAGTTAGTTAAGGATGTAATGAATTTGGGTTTGTGTTGATCCAGTTTATTTCGGACATGCCAATTTTTTTGTTAGATTTGGTAGAGGTTTTAGCCATCTCATCATCCAAACTTCGTGGAGGACCATGAAAACCGCTCTTTAGTTACCTAATTATATAATATATATATATCACTCAATGGATCTTTCGGCTTTTGCGAACAAAACCCTCTGATCTTTTTGCACTCTAATAACTGAGATTGGATCATATGGTCCCTTCCCTCGAATTTGAGTTTTGGAACTATTACAAAATCATCCCAAGCTAACCAAGTCAAGAGAGAGTAACTCAAAGGCATGTTCTAAAATCAATATAAAAGTGGATATACCCTCGCAATCAGAATATGAACAGACAACATTAAATGGGGGTCTGTAAAATAAGCTGGGTCTGGTCTAAGTCTAAGTGGCAACAAATTACAATAGAAAGAATTGATATCTTACAAATAAATGCAGCAAAAACACTTAGCTAGGCTAAAATAAACACAAAAATTGACTAATTAATCCTACAAAAAAAAAAAAAAGAATCATAGTAAATCAAGCATCATAGTATCTGCGCCAATTGTATCTTTTATCAACGGAATTGTTCCTCTTAGCACAGCATGCAATGGAGAATACTATAACAGTGAAAAGTATGACACATATCAAGAATATCGCTAAACTTCTCCACTGCTTCCTTATGCTGTCTACTACCCCAGCTTTGCATGAATTGCACTCGTAGCATAGCTGCTTCGGGTCGCTACTCCATATCTCACAGTCACTGTCATAAACAGCCGGCCAGAAATCCGGCCCCATCCACGTTGTTCCATTCCTGTACTGAAATCCGCACTCCGGCGGCGGTTTGCAGCAACCCCCCTGAGAGTACAATGCAATCAATCGAAAGGGTCAACCAAACTAATCCAAAGAAAATAGTACCTTTCCACAGATTAATGAGATCAAATGGCTATGAAATTGAGGAAATAAGTACCTGTATGAGAGAAAATCTTTGCTTCAAGAAACCACTTTGGCTGTCATCATCAACAAAGCCCTTGCAAACTTTGGCTTCAATGAAACAATTCTTGAGGACATCCCAATTCTTTCCTTTAACAAAGTGGTTCTGCAACCAATGTGAGTAATCTCCAAGCCTGTCCTCCTTAAACCCTCTACCAGACAAGGCCTTCCCCGCACCCTCGTTTGTGACTAGGAAAGCGAAAATCGTGAATACCATGAGGCCAACAATCATCAAAAGCAAAAGAAACAGATAAAGCCGTAACAAAAAATTGTTCCTGCAGCATGAACCCATCAACCCCAGGAAAGAAACTAGAAGCAGAAAGACACCCAGTACGACCAACGAGTTCTGGAGGGATTTTTGGCAGGAGGTGGCGGAGGCATGCACGTGAATGTATATACCGCCAGCTATGGCGGCGAGGCTGAGTAGGAGGAAGATGGTGTTGAGGAGTGCGATGATAACGTTGCTTACACGAGCCATGACGTCGATGATGGTAACAGAGGATTGAGAAGAAGGTTATTTATAGGGTTTGATTTTGCGTAATTGGATTTGGAATGGGAAGAACGTACAAGGCATAATGTCATGGCGCTGCTTACGCTGTCTAACGACGAACGTTCCCACGTCCGTACGACATTATCTTCAATATTCAAAGTGAGGTTGACATATTCTCAAACACTACTAGTTAAATTAATTGCTGATTGGTCCATGAAATTAATTAAGAAACGTCGCCGTATAGAGTTCTAATTAAAGAGAAAATGTCTGCTTTTATTTCATATTTATATTTTTATAATTGTGTTTATTAAGCATTGTGATTTAATGCAATATTATTTTTAAAATTCTCTTAAGGTGTATAAATTAATTAATTAAATAAATTTAAAATTACGTTAATAATAAAAATTATTATGATTTTAAGAATATATTTATTAATGATGAGTATACAAATTTGTTTGCTTCTTGGTTAGGACGCCTCTCGTATTCTTGAACCAGCTTCTTATCTGCGGACCTCTTTCAGATCTTCATAGCTAGTTCGTTACTCTCTCCATCTTTTTCTCCTCCTTATAAAATGAGCAACTACAGTTGAAAAATCTTCAAAAAAAAATAAAATGGCTGCAGGTGCAAGCAACGCGGTCTTCGCTATGATCCATTTCATCACCTTAACCTTTGGCCTCGCTCGTTGATGATGGGTTTGTTTGTGTTGTTGGTTTCTTTCTTGCTGTAGAGACAACTCTCTACTACATATCACTTGGTTGCCATCTGCTTCCTCATTGTTGGGATCACAGGCTTCTCTCTTTTAGACACAGTTTTGTAAATTACTTTTATTGACATGATTAATGGGTCTCTAAATGAAAAATCATTGCTGTCTGTGTTTTGAGTTTCTACTTCGTTATTGTTATAGAGTTGGTGTAAAAAGATAACAATGAATGCAAGAATTCACAAAATAAATAGCGTGATCATTTAGATACTTCATGTTTCTTGAAAAAGTAATTTAACATACTCCAGCCAGAAATAGAATTCCTCATTTTTTCTTAAAAAATCTCTTCATTGTTCTAATCAAAATCAATCATTCTGAAAGCACAATCCTTCATTTGTATCAATCATTGCATCTGCCAATTTGCATAGTGAGATTATTCCTCCAACATCATTATATTTTTTTAAACAGTATAATATTATATTTATTAAAATTCATTAAATATAATTATTTTTGTTTTTTCTTTTTCCTTATACTTATTAGTCAAACACATGCACCTAACCTAGCCGAAGCAGCCAAGGCGTGATCGCCCCATCAAAGCAACGTCCTTCCAATAACCACCAAAACAAAAACCACCTGCTGCTTCCAGCACCCATTTGCTTCCATCGCCGCTCGGCGGACTTCCCGAGGCTCCGCTCCGCTCCGCTCCAATATCAACCGAATCTTTTTCTCTTTATACAAATCCCCGAAGAGTAGTAGACAAGAGACTAGTACAACAGAAAGAAATGGTATTGGCCACTCAACCCACCGCCACTGCCACCACCAGCCTACTCAGCAAGTCCTTTTCCTCCAAACCCCAAGTTTCCACTTCCTTTTCATTCCCTTCTATAAACCCTCGTTCTTTAGTCGTGCGCAACTCGGTCACGGTGGCACCGGCATCTCCGGCTCAGATCGCCAAGGAGTGCAAGGTCAAGTCGGTTAAGGCGAGGCAAATCATTGACAGCCGGGGGAATCCCACTGTCGAGGTTGATCTCATCACCGATGATCTTTACCGATCCGCCGTCCCGAGTGGTGCTTCTACTGGGATCTACGAGGCTTTAGAGCTTAGAGATGGTGACAAGAGTGTTTATGGTGGTAAAGGAGTGCTTAATGCTGTTAAAAACATCAATGACATTTTGGGTCCTAAGCTAATCGGTGTGGATGTCAGGTAAGAGGCAACTTAGCAATATTAAGCAATTCCATAATAATCTTCATTAGCAAAAAAGGCATGAAAATTGTTTTCTAATTATGGAATGAAGTTCAATTTCCATGACTGGTTATTTATATAAGGCATAGATGGAGCCCTTGTTACCTTCATTGAAATTCTTTTAAATATATGTTGAGTGAATACTGTTGGAAGTTGAGGATGTTATGAAGTCACATCTAGAATCGTGTTTCAACTGAAATTCTTGATTACATTCAGGAAAATGTTAATTCTTCGGAGTTCCGAGGGCAATGCTTCTAATAATAAAGTCAAGCATTTTCTAGTTTGGATGTAAACTAGGCCGTCCTACTATAGCACTATCATATCGTGAGCACGCTATTCTATGTCAGCTTAGGCAAATCATCTGCATGAAACTGAATTCCTATCTCGTAGCAGGCCTGCCTGAGGATTATACCCCTAGTTAGCAAGGTGGAGGGTAACCCACTTCTGAACTGCTCTGAGATTGGTCATTAATACCTCTGTTGCAGCATCACTAGATGGTTTAATTTATGCTTGTGAGTAGATACTTTCAGTTGTTGGTTATAAGTTTATTACTGTTGCTTTTGTGTATCATAAGAAACCAAGATGATGTGGATGCTATTATGCTGGATATTGATGGAACTCCCAACAAGTCAAAACTGGGAGCTAATGCTATCCTTGGGGTATCTCTGAGCATTTGTCGAGCAGGTGCTGGAGCAAAAGGGGTGCCCTTGTACAAGCACATTCAGGAACTTTCAGGAACAAAGGAGCTTGTTATGCCAGTTCCTGCTTTCAATGTCATAAATGGAGGCAGTCATGCTGGAAATAATTTAGCTATGCAAGAATTTATGATACTTCCTGTAGGTGCAACCTCATTTGCCGAGGCCCTCCGCATGGGCAGTGAAGGTTAGCAAACTAGTGCCTTTAGTCTCTTGGAAACAGAATCATGTACTTCTGGCTCTCAATTTGGAAACAGAGCATTTGCCTTCATTGGTGGCTTGCTTCAATCAATTTTCAATAAGACGTAGAATGCTTTTCAACCCCCTTTTAACTCTATTTAAAAAAGAAAAAAAAGAATGAAACTCAGCTGCATGTTTACTTTAAAAATTCATTAGTATTGAGTAGTACTGTAGTAGATAACTTTTGTATTTTTTGATTCACAGTTTATCATACACTGAAGGGAATTATCAAGGCTAAGTATGGACAGGATGCTTGCAACGTTGGAGATGAAGGAGGATTTGCCCCTAATGTGCAGGATAATAGGGAGGGGTTAGCTTTGCTTATGGACGCAATTGAAAAGGCTGGTTACGCAGGGAAGGTATGCTGCACTTAATATCTTTACTCCTTGAAATTTAAAAAAAAAAACTCATCTGTACCAAATGTTGACTCAAAGCAATGGTTCAGATCAAAATTGGAATGGATGTTGCTGCCTCAGAATTTCTAACGAAGGATGGAAAATATGATTTGAACTTCAAGAAACAACCAAATGATGGGGCTCATGTGCTCTCAGCTCATAGCCTTGGTGAACTCTACAAGGACTTTGTCAAGGATTTCCCTATTGTGTCCATTGAAGATCCGTTTGACCAAGATGATTGGAACTCATGGTCTTCACTACAGTCTTCAGTTGATATTCAACTTGTTGGGGATGATTTGTTGGTCACAAATCCAAAGAGAATAGCAGAAGCAATTCAGAAGAAGGCTTGCAATGGTTTACTTCTCAAGGTAAGGCTCAAAATCCACTCTCAGAATTGTTTCTCCGTGTACCAGAGTAATGAATTTTTCTTTTTGGCTTTTAAAATGAAACGAAGAAGAAAATGAAACAACTAACCCTCAGTCCCTAACTAATTGGCGTTGGTTGTATCCATGTTAATCCATGGATGTTTCAGGTTAACCAGATAGGCACAGTGACCGAGTCCATTAGAGCAGCACTCGACTCAAAGGCTGCAGGTTGGGGTGTGATGGTCAGCCACCGAAGTGGTGAAACTGAGGATAACTTTATCGCTGATCTTTCCGTTGGCTTGGCTAGTGGACAGGTTTTATTGGCTGAAATAACTTTGACATCTGTTGTGTGTTTCTCTTGAAAATATGAAATTGACTGTTGATGTTGTTTGTATAGATCAAGACTGGAGCACCTTGCAGAAGTGAGCGATTGACCAAGTATAATCAGGTAAAGACTGAATAAGTAGCATTCTCCATTATTCCAAAGGCAATACCAGTTAGTTTACACTGTAGGCTAGACACATATTTTACGTTAGCAAGCAGCAAAGTTTGTCACACGAGTTGAAGTAGATTCCCACAGTATGGAAGCAAAGAATTGGCCTAATTACATCAAACTGATCGTGTGTCTCTGTGAACATCCGCTTGCAGTGTTGATAACTTTTTATTTGGGTTTTGATCTGGTTGCAGCTTCTGCGGATTGAGGAGGAACTTGGAAATGTTCATTATGCTGGTGAAGCCTTCAGATCTCCTTAGGAAAGGGATCTCAGCAGCTTCATGTGCTAGTGTAGCATCCTACAAAGTTCACAAAAATCTAGAGAAATTTTTGGCAGAACCAGTCAACATAAATGTCGATTATAAACACAATTTCCTGATTAATTAGGCATTAGAAACCACGTTTTCTCAAAATCTTGAAAGAAACAATAAGTCAGTACGACACTTGAGTTTTTTTTCCAGATCTGTAACACTAGCCTTCGTAATTATATGCTGTTGGGTTCAAGGTAAAGTGTTTTTGGTTTGATATCAAAGTAACGGAATTAAACCCTAAAAATATGAATCAATAATCAGAAAGCAAGAAACTAGTAAATGAAAATTCATTATCCATTTAGTACATAATTTTCCACCTTCTCTTTTCTTTTCTTTTCTTTTAAAGAAAAAAAAAATAGAGTGAGACTGTATTGACCCAACAAAACTGTAATGATATCAAAATCCAATATCATTCATTTGGATAAAAGACATTCTTAATAACAGTACAGGAGGGGAACCAGCAAAAATCTCAGGAAATGATAACCTGAAAAATGGAGAACGAGAGAAACTTTGATTGCTACATCATTTATCTACATGGGAAAATAGAAAATTAATTGAAAAATAAAAACTTGTAGATGTTAAATAATATAATTTACTGGAGGCCTAATAATACAATTAGTACAATGTCATGTCAATTCTCTGTCAAGAGTTCATGTCCTCACAAGAAAGTAGCAGATTTGTAGTTGAAAGCAAGCTATTATGGGAATACTTCCTGTGAAGCTTGAACCAAACAAGGAAATATTCATGGATTATACCGATAATAAGAGCTAAATGTTAACAGCTGGGCCTGTATATACTCCTGGACGCATATAGAGATACTCTGGTGTGGCTATCTCTCCAAGCCATGCATAGTCCTCTTCTTTTCCATCACTTACCTCAATTTCACTTCCTGTAGCTGCAAGATGTTTAACATGTTCATTAAGCTACTCAACATCTACCACATTGCTCACACAATAAATTTGATCGATATATGCAGTTTAACCAACATATGCAGCATTGTTGAATATTTACATGCAGGGAACAAAAAATGATAGCATAAAGACAAGAATACTTACAGAAGGGGGAATAAGGGTAATCATGGTAGTAAGTGCATTTCCTGCCTGCATCTTCCCTGTAAGATGGTGTGAGAATGTCAAGCACAGCACAAGGTGTGACTGCAGTGAAACAATGGAGATTTCCCCCACTTTTTGGGTACAAAACTGATGTCTCACATGGAGCTGTCAAAACTTTATCAACTGCCAACTTTGCCAACTTTACTGCCAAATAAATATTATTGTCACAAGTGTGCGCGATTATTTTTCTTCAAATTTGGCAATTGCCACTCCTGCTGCTAATTGCACATGATTTCACCTTTTCTTTAAGATAAATCACAGCAACAAAGCCAAATAATCACCATCACACAAGACAAATGACAAAAATTAAGCTAATAACTTTTCGACTAATAATAGCTGGGCCACCTGATGGACCTGTGTGGTGGCAGTTATGGCTAGTTTTTGAAGCTGTTAGTAGTTAAAAGAATTATTTTTAACTAAAGATATAGTATAAATACTGAATATCTGTAAGCTTAATGAAGCATGGAGCGCCTGTTGGAGAACTAAACACCTTGCTTTAAAGATAGAAAGGTGGACAACTTCTGATGAGCAAGACATGGAGGAAAACTATGGCTACTTGAGAGAAGTTGCAGTTTTTGAACAATTGCTAGAGCCTATTCAACAATCTGACCTTGAAGAAAATGTTTCAGAATCTCTACAGCAAATTGAGACCATGCCAAGTACAGAATTTACAAGCAATTTATTATTGGGAACTCAAGAGGGTAAGGATCTTTTACTGATTTCCAAGTCTGCCAAGATGATTCTTGAGTGATTCTATAGTTTTAGGGTATTCTGTTGGTAATGAAATTGATAAATAAAACAAACAAATTGATGGTGGTTGTGATTCTCAATCAATCGAGAAAGAGTGTGCCTTCAAGGTATTCATAGAAATTTTAGTTTCAGCAAGAAAAGCTTGAACCAAAAAGTTTTCACTTGCTGATGCGAAAATCTTGAGGAAGAAAAAGAAGATAATTTTGTGAGTAGCTACTAGAGTTTTATATTGAAATGGCATTCAACATTTGCAATTGTTCTCAAAGGATTGGCATTTGGGATATGGAGTAGGCAGAGGAAAAGAATGGCCTCTCTTTATTGGCACCTGTAAGTATTGAAATATATCAAGAGAAAAACAAAAATAAACAAACCAACGTTCTGCTATTAAGTCTTGTCTACATTTGAAGTTCAAATGATCAAGGAAAAGCTGGTGGAAATCGATGTTATCAACTTTGGACATTGCAAGTCATTGGCTGTTCTTGGTACTAAAACTCTGATGCAGGCAGATCAGAAGTAGCGCACAACAAATGCTTGTGACGACGGCCTTGAACATGAATGACTTTTTCAATTGGAATATTCTTTCTCAATAACTCATGTTGTCCATCACCAATGACTGGTCAAAGTTAAAGTGGATAAGCAGTTCATATTGGGTAAGAAATCTGCAGTCCAAGGATTTAGTTTCATCCTTGAGGACAAGGATGTTCCTGAAGGGGAGAGGGTAATGTTTTCACTAATGGTATCTAGGCCAACTGATGGACTCGTGTGGGGGCAATTATGGTTAGTTAGAGAAGTTGTTAGTAGTCGATTAATTAGTTGTAACTAATGAAATAGTACAAAAACTGAGTATCTGTAAATGTACAGTTATTAATTGAATAGAATAACAAAATCCTTTTTCCTGTTCTATTTTTCTCTATCTCGATTCCTACCCTCTGTTCTCCT
>CAOGCB010548167.1:0-13792 GCA_948266635.1 Cnidoscolus chayamansa | reverse complement strand
GGTACCTTCTTGTTCTTCTGTTTCTTCTGCTACACGTATATTTAGATCCATTAAAGATCACAAAATTCTTCCTTCAGCCAAGAGTTAAGGAACATTGAAGGCTTTTAGCCTTTCACTATATACTGTAGGTTTAGCTTTTTTTATTTTTTTTATTACTCAAAGATTCGCATCAAATAAAAATCAAAGTAATTTATGGATCTCTTACTACAGTTCCACCTTAAATCGCCACCGTTCATCATTACTTATGCAAAAATTGTACAGCCATCAAACGATAATCATTCATCCCATCACACTAAGACAGTGCTCCCCGCCGCACGGTTTCAGTAATAACTGATCTCATCTAATATCTCAAGACACTAAATTCCTGTTTTCTTTCTTTTTTTTATCGTTTCTCGCTTCTCTTTCTTTCCATCCAATCACCCTCAGAATTCTTTTGTGCTCTGAAAGAAATGGAGTTGTCAATGGAGGATTCGTGCTCACATTCTCTACTGTTTTCCGTTGCTCGCGTCTCTCTCTTTGTTGCTGTACGAAGTCGATGGTCTCACCCGAATTCTCCTATAGACACCACGATACGAATATGTCAAGTTAGAATTCACTGAACACTCTGTTCTAGTTTCCTGTCATTTGGTTCTTTTTCTTGTGCTTTTTTCTTGTGAACCTGGAACTCGAAGAATCGAAGGTGTATCTTAGGGTTTTGTTTTCAATTTTGCTGCTTTCCATTTGGATCGCATTTTTGTGTTAGAATTGGAGAAAATTCGTGGTGATTCGAGCTCTAGGTTTTGAAATCAAGTGTTTCTATGATGTTATCTATTTTGAGCTCCTTAGGGTTCCATGTGATGCCTGAAAGCTTCAAGAGATCCAATTGACCTTTTGGAATCTGAATTTTAGGGTTGGGGAGCATTATCGTGGAATGTGATTTATATAGGGCATTTGGTTCTTTAAGGTCTCTGCTTCAAAAACTCAAAACAAAAGTTGAATTTGCAAATATTAGTTTGGGGCCATTTGCAGGAGTGAAGCGTGCAATTGAATAAAATTTGAGAGTTTTTAGTGGGAAGTTTCGGATGTCTGTAAGGTGGCAGTTAGGATTGCCAAGAACGGGCGCCAGCAGTGTTAAGGAGCAGTTAGCTAGAACTACTCTTCACAATGTGAGATCGCAAGGACATCCTTATGTGGAGCTACGTGAGGATGGGAAGCGGTTCATATTCTTTTGTACTTTGTGCCTTGCACCATGTTATAGTGATTCTGTGTTGTTTGATCACTTAAAGGGTAATCTTCACACTGAGAGGTTATTTGCTGCTAAGCTTACTCTCCTGAAACCAAATCCATGGCCTTTTAGTGATGGTGTTCATTTCTGTATGAACTCAATTGAGAATGACAGACCATTGGCCATCACAAATGGTAACCAGAGTAGGTTGTTGGAGTTCAACAGCAATAGTAACAATCTTGCTATTGTCAAATATGATGCACATTTGAAATCTACTGCCAATGGGCATGTTAGATGCAGTAAGGATTTCAATGGCAATGATCTAGTGGTTCCATGTGTACTTGTTAAGGATGAAATTTCTAACTTGAAGGCCAGGTTTGTGGGTTCTGGACAAATCGCTGCAAGGTTCCGTGAGAAGGATGGCAATATAAACGAGATTAGTAGGATATGGTGTGAGTGGTTAGGGGAAAATAGTCCTGGTGATGAGGATAAGGTCAGCCTTTTGGATCATGAGTTTGCAGTCGTGACATTTGCTTATAATTATGATTTGGGAAGAAAGGGTCTGCTTGATGATGTAAAGTTGTTGCTCTCATCTGCTCCTACAATAGAGTTTGAGAATGGGGAGGGGACTAATAGGAAAAGAAAAAAATCTTTTTCTGACTCAGAGGATATCAGCGAGTCTTTGAGTAATCACTACTGTTCATCTGGTGAAGAATCTTCAGCTTCAAATGGGGACTCTTTTAGATTGCTGTTGGATCAATTTGATGACCAGCTTCTTCATTCAAGGTTTATATCAAGCAAGACCATAAGACGAGAATTGAGACGGCAACATCGCGTGGCAGCAGAAAGAATGTGTGACATCTGTCAGCAAAAGATGCTTCCAGAGAAAGATGTAGCTAGCCTCATAAACATGAAGACGGGAAAACTTGCCTGCAGTAGCAGAAATGTGAATGGGGTAACAATTTCAACATTACCTATGATTTCTTCAAGTTTGTCTTCTATTCTACTTATCTTGTGCGTTGCATTACTTACTATGGTCCCTTAGTCCTTCTGGCTCATGAAACTTATTTCTCTAATTTGACTGCTAGCAAAAAATTCAAAATCCGTTTGATGTTTTCTCATGTAGGCATTTCATGTTTTTCATACTTCTTGCCTTATACATTGGATACTTCTTTGTGAGTATGAAATGGCCAGAAATCAATCAGCTGGTCCAAAAGCAAGAAGAAGAGCAAAGAGAAAGAATGGAACTAAATCTGATAAAGCAGGCAAGGATGGAAAGGTGAAAGTATTAAAAAGCCAAATTGATTCTGTGTTCTGTCCAGAGTGCCAGGGCACTGGGGTGGAGATTGAGGAAGATGAGCTGGAGATGCCAACTATCCCTCTTTCAGAGGTTTGCTTTCTATCTTTTGTTGTCGTGGTTCCATTAATCTTGATGGTCATTTCATGCCTTAGCTATTCCATATTATGCTGGTAGAAATTTCCGAAAAATGAAAAATACCAAATTAAACAACCAATTTCCATTGTGTATTCTTGATATATTGACAAAGGGATATGAAAGAGGAAATAAATTGTTTCTGAAACCATGGGGATTTGTTGGGCATGATTTTAAGTAGGTTTCTTTTAAACTCAAAGAAAGATCTCCTGGGGATAAAACAAAAAGAAAGAAATATGTATTTGTAGGTGAAACTTCTGGGGATAAAAAGGAAAAAGAAGCAAATATATAGTTTTTGGTGAAAATTAAGCAATCTTCATTTCCAATCCCATGGTTTTCTTTCTATCTTCATTTCAAATCCCATGGTTTTCTTTCTCATTTCAGATGTTTAGATACAAGATTAAAGTAAGTGATGGACGCAGAGCATGGATGAGAAGTCCTGAAGTGTTGCAAAATTGTTCGACGGGTTTCCATTTTCCTTGCCAATCTGAAGAACCTGTTCAGGTACTTGAATCTCTGCCCGCAACATTTGTCAATGAAGTGTCAGAGTCATTTTGTTGAGCGGTCTTCTCAATTTTCTGCAGGAAAAGGTGTTATCCCTGAAACGGCTGCTTTTCTACAAAGCTGATGAGTAGAGTTTGGCACAGCTTCCAGTTGCTGAATCGTGCATTTCACTTGAGTTTCGTTGGTAGGAAGTAGGTTTCTCTCTCTAACAAATGTAACACTTTCTTATGAAAGATGTAATGAACCTTGGTGAGACTGGATAATGCAGCAGTAGTAGGAATAGGTTTTTGAAGTCATATACGGATGAACCTTTTGGGAGAGCTGGCTTGCATAGCAATGAATGGGCATGTTGTCTAACTGGGGGTAGGTGAATACATGGGTGTACAAGGCTGACATTTGTCTGCACTGTAAATGATTTGTAATGGTTATCAGTTGTAGATTATCTTTGGTGAATAAGATTCCATTGCTGGTTAGAAAATATTTCTTGAATGAGCTCTTCCATTTGAATGGGTTATTCTCTGTTTGTCTGCCTGCCTGGCCTCATGCTGGCTTAAGGTTAATAATTTGCATATGCAGTCTTGCAGGACAGCACAGATTGAAGCCCCTCAACTTTACTGAAAAGATTTAACATTTGGGGGACATATATGCAATACAAGAGACATATTATAAAATTTGTCTAAATATAATTTTAAGATGAGTGGCCTCTCAGTTCCTTAATTTAAACGTTGACAAGGCCATAGAAACGGTATGATAGAGAAGTGGAGCCATAAACGTGTTCAACCTTGAACTTGATTTAAGTTCATGAATCAGAAACATCAACAGATAATTAATTCACATGTCAACTCAAACTCAAACCCATATCATATTATACAACTCTTAAGGTCAATGGTTTTACGCTTACATGGATGGTGACCCATTAACTACACAGATCATATCTTTAATTCATTTATTCAAAGTTAATAATTCAAAAACCTGGAACCCTTAATCATTTTAATTTGATTTTTCAGTTAAAAATTTCAATGTTATTTCTTAGTTTATACATTTTAAGTATTCATATTCGAAAAAATCAATTCCTAACAACTGATTATAAGTAAAATTATCTGAGGAGAAGAAATACAGAAACAAGCCGGCCTTTCAAAATTCTTGACATTCTTATAAGATCAGCATCACCACGACCATCAGAAGTAGATAGTAACTTACTGGCAAATCGTTTTGCCGGCCCACCTTTCATGCATGCAATACCTGACCATTTCGCACCATCCCTTTATATATATACATATGTATAACCTTCTACCTTTCATCATTCCTCAGTGCAGCTAAAGAAGATGGGTTGCTCAAGCTTCAGGTTCAACAGTTTCATATGTTTCTTGATCACTCTGGCTTTGATGTTTGCTCTCTTTGGAGGTTCTCTGCAGGCTCGGCCACTTCCTCACAAGGTTTCAGGATTCACAACTGAGAATTCCCTGTACTCAAGGGTTAATTCCCTTATGGCAATGCTGCCAAAAGGACCCTTACCCCCTTCAGGACCTAGCCCTGGAATCAACTAATCTGGGCGCTGCCTGCTAGATATAAAACTATACGGTCAGAATTTGTTCTATTCTTTACTTGAAAACCTGTACTAGTGTTCTTGATATCGCTTTTGAAGAGGATGGCATGACAATGTATTTGTACAACTTAGATTTTATGTATGCAATTGCCAATCCCATAACTCTTGTGAGTTTTTAATTATCAATTGCATTTACCAGTTTTGGTTTATTTATGATTTGGATTCTTGTGTTTTATTTTTCATGTTTTGTTTATATATATAAAGAGAGAGAGAGCTTGTATATTTCATAAAAACATTACTTGACTGACAATTCAGATGATCTAATTCTTCATTAGAACATACATGCCTATACATACATAGTTGAATAAGCCAACAAAATAAAATGAAATCAACCCATACACATCTGCATCATTTTCAGGAATTAAAAAAAAATGTTGACTTAGATACTCAACAACTAAAAATATGTAAATAAATAAAGTCAGCTACCTAGAGTTTTCAATCTTTTCCTCTTTTTTCAAAAAAAAAATAGCTTTTATAACTCCCATATATTTTTTCTACTTAATCTGCAACTAGATTGGTCTTAATCAACAAAATTTATGTATCCCCACATGCAGAAACGAATTTTTGGTAAACTTTCAGATGACTATGGCGCTCTTCTCAGACTCTATATGGAAGAACATTGTGTTCAGAAGGCAGAAGCTGGTATGCAGGGCATCATCTTTTCCCTGTAATATGCTTATCAACCTCTATAATAAAGATGGAAACCTGAAGAAAATCTATATACATTGTTACAGGAAATGGAAACAAGTAGAATTCCTCCAGATAAGTCCACATGATGAACCTAATGGCGACTTGTGTATTTCTATGTTTGACATTTCCTAGATAGAAAGAATCTGGAATGAGATAGAAGAAAATCCTTGGCTGGAAAGTTTATTCAATAGCTGCAAGTGAGCATCTGAAAATTGGGTCAATCGACAAAGCTTTAAGGATGTTAATCAAAATGGAGGAAAAGATGATGATCATCAAATGGAACACACTTGTATTTGATTTTCTTCTTACAAACTATGCACAAACTGGTAAAAAGAGATGAGCTTTACCGAGTCTCAAATGCCTACAAGGCATCACAAAAATCAAAAGAAACAGTATTTGGCTGCATGATTGCATCTCTCTCAAAGCTGGACGATAATGAGGATGCATAAAAGATCTTTCAGGACTTTGATGAAATAGTCTTCTCAGAAAGCTGAAGCGGCTGCGGATAAAGCTGCTGAGGGAAGAATCCACCTGTTATATCTTAGCAATGTCAAGAAATGGTTCCAGGCCACTTGCAAAATTTTTACAGATAAATTCGAGGATGTACTTGTTTCACAAATAAAAAAGAAGGGAGAGATAAATAATTTTTGATATAGCTAAGGACTCATGTGTAATTTACCCCAAGTCTTAAGCCCTCTTCGGGGTCTGGGAACTAGCCATAGAAGAGCATAATGAAGCTCCATTTCTCAACTAAATCGTTTCCCAGATCGCTTCAGTGTCGCCGATTTTCACTCTTCTCCACTGATGCCCAAACTCAAACTTCCCGTTCGTGTTCTTCTTCTTCTCCTCCGGGAGTTTCAGCGCTTTGCCGTCGGATTGAACGCATTAGAGACCCTAAAGCCTCAATAACACCAGTGCTAGAGAAATGGGTTAGTGAAGGAAACACTATTCAAAAAGGAAATCTCCAGTATTTTGTTCGGCTCATGAAGAATTATAGGCGCTATAATCATGCTCTAGAGGTTCTATTTTTTTCCCCTTCCTGTTTTCGTCTTTATTGAAATTGAAAGGATTACGATTCATATTGCTTAACTTGGTTTGATTTCCACTAAAGTCTTCACTTCCATGTCCTGTAACTGTTTGTGAATTTGACGCAGACGGGTTCTAATTCTTTTACTTATCTGTGCTATGTGGTTAAAGGTAAGTAAATTTGTAGTTTGTTGTTTCAGCCTATCAAACGTTCAGCATCAATCCGAGATTAACTTCGAAATTTCCATTTATAGACTGTTTAGCAGTAATGTGCTGGTTCATGTGCGCTGTAGTAGGTGATTAAGGTTTATCAAATCATAGTTCAAGCATGATCTGATATTATTAGCTTCAATGAGGCATCAACTATTTCGATGGCTATTCTTTGTTACAATTATGGCCTTACCGTGGATGAGGATTATCATTCAAGTCCCTATAGTTATGTACCATATACTGATGTAGATGAGGTGTCTGAGCACATCACTGTGAATACTCATCTAGGATTTAGTCACAAATTAATTAGCACCGTCTACATGAATTATTTTTTATCAATTCCTGACCTATCTTTTCCTCATGTTTTTCAGATATCACATTGGATGACCGATCGTAGGTTTTTCACATTATCTCCGATTGATGCTGCGGTTAGGTTGAACTTAATCAACAGAATTTATGGACCTACCCATGCAGAAATTTATTTCAAGAAACTTTCAGATAAGCTGAAAGCACCCCATGTCTATGGTGCTCTTCTCAGCTGCTATGTGCAAGGAAATCAAGTTCAGAAAGCAGAAGCTATTATGCAAGAAATGAGAGAGAAGGGAATGGCAAAATCATCTTTTCCCTATAACATACTTATCAACCTCTATGCCAAAACTGGGGACCTGAGCAAAATTGATATATTGGTCCAGGAAATGGAAAAAAATGGAATCCCTCGAGATAAGTACACATTGAGGAACATGATGGCCGCTTATGTTGCTGCATCTAGCATTTCTGGGTTTGAAAGAATCTTGAAACAGATAGAAGAGAATCCTCAGCTGGGTCTTGACTGGAAAGTATATTCAATGGCTGCAAGTGGGTATCTGAAAATTGGGTCAATGGACGAAGCTTTGATGATGCTAAGGAAAATGGAGGGATTGATGATGCCTCTTGAAAGGAAGTCATCAGCGTTTAATTTTCTTCTTACACACTATGCACAGATTGGTAAAAAAGACGAGCTTTACCGAGTCTGGAATACATACAAGAAATTTAAAGAATCAAAAGATACAGCATATTGCTGCATGATTACATCTCTATCAAAGGTCGGTGATATTGAGGGTGCTGAAAAAATATTTAAGGAGTGGGAGTCTGAGTGCACCAACTATGACTTTCGTGTGCTAAATATTCTGCTTTCTGCCTACTGCAAAAGGGGGCTTATTGAGAAAGCTGAAGTAGCTATAGAAAAAGCTGCAGAGGAAAGAACCCCTTATCCATCCACCTGGAGTATAATGGCACTGGGGTACGTAGGACAAAATCAAATGTCCAAGGCAGTCGAGATGTTGAAGAGAGCATTATTAATTTCAAGGAAAGGTTTTTTGCCAAATCCCATTACTTTGAATGCATGTTTGAATTACTTGGAATCACAAGGAGATGCTGAAGGAATGGAAGAAATTATAAAGTCATTAAAGAGCTCGGAACTTTTAACCAGGGATATATATCACAGATTAGTAAGGACTTATATTGCTGCTGGAAAATCAGTCACGGAGGTTGTTGATCAGATAAAGATAGATGAGTTTGTTGCTGACGAAGAGACACAAAAGATCCTGGAAGCTTAAGGCAAGTGTATAGACTACTATAATTCCCTGCATTGAAATAAAAGAGACGTTGATAATCTAGGCAATCGCAAACTATTTAATGCATTTGGAATTTCGGTTGTGGATTTAGCATCCTAATTGAGTTTTGCACAAGCAACCAGTTTTGGGTCATTTGTGCATGTTGCATCTGATAATAAAAGAGACTCATTCATCATTATGATGCCATACAAATGTATTTTCATTCTACTCCAGGCTTTCATTCTGTGATGTGGCAAATGAGTCGGGCTGGACTGTGTCCCTTGAATTGGGGTTGGGCTACTAATTTCTGTAGGACACCATCTTTCTACAAAATGCCCTCCAAAAAGAAAAAGGTATGTTAGCTAATGATAAGGACATTGACCCAATGAAGAAGTGCCCTACAGAAAAAAAAAGGGAGTTCATATGACCAATGTGGACCTAAACCTATCACCAATCATATAGCTGTTAGATGTTTATCTTTTTTTCTTTTGTAAATAGATATTCTGCCTTTTACATTAATTATTATTTCTATCTTCACTATGATGCTTTCTTTTTATTATTTTATGATATATTTCCAATTGGTCAAAGTCTTGAGATGATTCTTAAAGAAATTTTGACCCCCAAAAAAAAAAAAAGGAAACAAAGAAATGTAATTCAATAGATTGTTTTGCTTGGAAATTCATCTATTTGATATATCTATTTTAAATATTTAAATAAAATTATAAATTAATCTTTATTGATAAATTATTATTGTTATTTCTAGTGATGAGGATGTTCCTTAATTTATGAAATTTATGATTTTGTAATTACTAATTCATTATTACTATTAGAAATAATTATAATTTAAACCTAGAAATTTTCTTTGATTTGTAATAATGTCATCAAATTCATTGAGTTTGGTATGTTTTTACATTTCTCTCTTTCTCTAATTGCGTCCCTCTCACCATCTTTCTCTTCAATTATCACTTCCCATTTATATTTCAATCTTAGAAACGCCATTCCTCATCCTCACCTCAAAATCTAAAATCAAAATCAACAAACACGTTTGAGATGATGAGAAGGGTTGCATGGCAAAATCTAAAATCAACAAAAATATAAAATCTTAGATAAATTAATAATTATAAACTCAAAAGACTCAACAAGCAAGCATTGTATCTCTTAATAGACTACTTCAGGTTGAATAGGATTGAATATGTACCTAAAATTAGAAATTACATATATCCATATATGGGTATTGGATAGAGATCGAAACCAAAGGTTACTTAATTCAGCAACCACACCTTTTTTCCTGATTGAAAAAAGTTGGATGCCAATGGAAATACTTGTTTGGTTGGCTCATCAATTCACTTACACTTCTAACCCCTACAACTATAAATTCTTTTCATAAAGCTATTAAAATTCAAATGCATTTAAATTGAATTTAATAAATAAATTTATAAATATTCAATTTATTAAAATTTTAAAAATTATTCATTTATAAATTAATTTAACCTCCCCTTCCTTTATCTTAAAAATTATGACAATGTACCATTTCTTTTTCATATTTAATAAGATGCACAGTAAAATTAATTAGTTAGAATCACTATCTATTTATTATGAAATTATGGTAACAATTGTGTAAAGAAGATATCAAATAAAAAAGAAAAAGAAAAAGAAGTGTGATTGTCATCTCTATTGCTCTTCTTCCATACCCTTAAATAGTCGAGAATATAAACAAAGCCTAAACCCAGACATACTATTTTTGGAGTGTTCTCCATCACCACTCTTTATCATCATATCAAGTTTTTGCTTTCTTCTTCTTCTGTTCAATGCCTGTGGACAACACAACGAAACTGCCCATTTGTTAATTGTAAGAACTAAACCCAAATTGACGTTCAAGGATTTCAATCCAGTGGGTTTGAAGAAGAAGAAAAAAAAAAAAAAAAAAAAAAAAAAATGAGGAAGAAAATTGACATTTCTTGAATGGGACCACTAGCCAAAATTTTCCATTGCTATAACTCAGCAAGCAAGCTATTCCACTGCTGGGAGGGAACTTCTAGCCTTCTAGGCAATTGATTTTCTGCATGTATAGTGACCACCATTATGTGCCAGCCAATTAACTCAGGACAGTGACATCGGATAATCGTTACCACTGCAGGTGTGAGCATTTAACCCTTATCCTGGATGATCATGATGATGATGCTAAAGTTCGTTGCTTAAGTCTTTTTAAAGCCAGCTGCCTGAATATGCCTGATCAGGATAATAGGTTAGACTTCAGTGGACCCAATATCCCATACCTGAAGCAGAAGCATCATATCCCAGATGAGATAAAGTTTTGCTTGCTTGGATTAGAATCCTAGCGAGACTGTCTTACCATGCTACACTAATTTCTTTGGCTACCCTTGCAAAAGCTTCATCTTCAAGTAATTGAGATCATCAACTTGAAAGCTTTGAGATTTAAGTTTTATTTTTGGGGGGTGCATGATGACTTAAGATTAATTCTAATATCGCATGCTCAGTACAGGCGGGATATGCAGTAGCTATGACATCTAACAATACATCAGGCTGACTTTGTGTATACAATGTTCTATGTGAACTTTTTACAGTATACATGTATAATGAAAACGTATCAAAATGAGAGAAAACACAGAAATACACAACAGAAGAGGAAAAAACAGATTCTGCTAAGCGATTTGTCAGCCTGCATGATGTGCCTTCTCATTCTGGGGCTGGTGCTTCCTGCAAGATTATATGAATTTGGGTATCTGTATACGTCGGTTATGGAGTTACCAAATACCCTTGCATAGATCATTTCCCCAAACATTCCAATCATTGGATCATACATGTTTGTTGTTGCAACTCGTGGGGCAAGCACTGAAGAAGCAGAGTAGCTTATTCCTGGCTGACGGTAATATAATTGAGATTGATGCGGAGAATAATCACCATGATAAATTTGCTGGGCTCGGCGTGGTTGATAATTACTACTTGTGGTTGAAGGTGACCTTGGTGAATCAAATCCACACGCAAGACCAAGAGGTCTTCTTGGAATGATTATTCCCAGATTGGGTGCTTTGCCTTTAGGGGGTTTTGTAGTTTGGCCTCGTCCAAAGAGTGGAACAAGAGTGCCTTCAGAAACTTCAGACTTGCATACAGGACATTGCTGCTGTATCTGCACATCATCGTTGTTTGCAGAGATGTTCTGGAAATGAAGCCATTTGTATATGCAAGGCCAGCAGTAAAGGTGACCACAAAGTGTCACAACTGGGTCCTGCACAGAATCCAGGCAAATATTGCAATCGAATCCATCACAGGGACTCCCATCGGAATCTCCAACAGTGTCAGAAGACTTGCATATGTCCCGAGGAGATTCATCCTCTCTGTTATAATTATTTGCAGCTACTGTTTCTTCAAAATACTGTTCTGTAGCCATTTTGTGGGCTTCACGATGGCTTCCCTTTGCTGCCAATATCTGAATGCAAACGCCCAGCAACAGAAGTCAGAAACAAATTATTCAACAAAACCAAAACATATAAATTTCTAAAGGAGCAGAAGGCAGAAAAAGAAATGGGTCACCAAACAAGACACCATTGGACATTGTGCCCGTAATAATTAATAAACGAGTCCCCAATTACATCTCCAAGCAAATATAAAAATTGCATTATTTATGTACTGTGCAAAGCTAAGAGAAACGTCCCAAATTTGATAGAATATTATCGGCAATGATTTGTCTATTATGGACTAAACTCTAAAGATACGAACATAAAAATCAGACCACAAAAATTATGTCTTGAATACATAAAAGGTTAGATTTAGACAGAAGTTTCCATATTATAAACTAGCAGATTGATCTGGTCCAGTCAAGTGAGAGAATTTTCCCACTTACTCTACCCACTAGTGAGGCTTGCAATTTATTTTTCTCTTCTTTATTTGTAGAAAGAAGTGGTTGGTGAGCATTCAACATAAACTCAAACTAACCACAAAGTTTGCGTGTTTCATCAACCATCCATCTGCATCTAACTAATTAATTCTTCATGACAATAATTACCAATCTTGTGATCAAGAATAAATATTTTGGAAACCCCTTATTTCATTAAGGTTGATTGGTTTCATCAATCTAATTAATGCCTTGAAAATCATATGCGATTGATTTGAATCATATAGAGTCATCGTCATTAATTTATTGTAGTCACAAGCAGAGAAGGCCCCTCAAATGAGAGAGAAGTGGAGGTTGGTAGCCAAAATATAAGACAACGTGAATATAATCAAGACTCAAACCACTTGTATATCATCCTTAGTCTTGCATTATATTGTAAACATCTCCTGTATCAAGACCTATGTGCAACTGTAGGAATCAATCTGAACAACATGATATCAAGAATCGAATTTAATCAGACAACTAGTACTGTCAAAGTGATTAATTGATAAGTAAATTATCTCCAGGCAGCTTGTTAATTTGGAACCACAGACTCAATCTAGATAAAGCATGATTCGAGAAGAGATGAGAATAAAGAACAGCAAGCACTAAAATGGTTTTTAGAAGGCAAACAATCTTTTCATGGAAGCTCTGTGAAGAGATGATCACGTCACTGTTCTTCACAAAAGGCCAAGATTATATTTGGATTTTCGGATAATATAAACAACATAGTATGTTGTTGTAATCATCGAGTGATGACAGAAAAGATAGGAAAAAGATAAGGGCCGCATAGATATACATGAATACAGCAAAAAAGAAACGTAAAAGAAAATAAAGCAACTTAAAAAAGAATTTACAGTTTTCAAGCCACCTTAGAAAAATAATGTCATGAGATGGAAACAAAATAGCAGAAAACCATAAATTCTTGTCATAAATAATGAATATTTCAAGGAAGTAGGTCTGTTCCTAAAAAGGTGAATAGTAAATGGTGATTTAATTAATATCCCAAAGTCCAATGCTAGCCAGCCACCCAACAATGCGAAAATATTTTAAGGGACTCTCATAATTTTCCTCGAAATCATTTGGATTCCCATCTAGATAAATGGAACCATGACAGAAAAAGTTTGTAATGACACGGAGGAAAGAAACCAAACTGAAGTTATGTATGAAGCAAAGAATCACTTGTTTTCAATTGCCAGGAAAGACGAGAAAACGAATAGTCAAGTCATGTACAGAAAATAAAGAATAAATAGGGAGCTAGGAACAGAGTTTTAATGATTGAAACAGAGAAATTGGAAGAATCGGTTTTGATCTATTTCCAAAAGGCGAAAATTGCCAAGTTAAAGAAAGAGTAGAAGTGAGTTTCAACAACTTGATGTAATTGTAAAACAAACCCAGAAGCAGAAAGTCATGCAGAGAAATAAAAACGCAAGATCCAAACTTTCCGTTAGGCTATGCGGTGGAGATAAAAAGTATAAACAGAAATAACAAAAACACATAAAAGGGTATGATGAAGAACATACCAAGAGAAGAGGAGTGTAGATGTTATGTGGGTTAAAAAAACAAGGAGCTGTGTAACCGGAATCTCTTCTTGCAGAAGCAAAGCTAACAGACAGAGGGAAAGAGAGAGAAAAGA
>CAOGCB010548133.1:0-11563 GCA_948266635.1 Cnidoscolus chayamansa | reverse complement strand
AGCCATAAATGCTTTGAGGGTCAGGAAGCGACTTTGAAACACTTTCTTTTTGCATGCACCTCTTCACCCACTCAACTATCTTTGGACACTCTTCTTCTATGCTAAAATTCCCACATTTCTCAAAAGAGTAGAACCAGCTGGTGATTGGAACAAGCGCCACATCCACAAATCCAATCCTTTCACCACCAAAGTAAACCTTCTCTCCAAGCTCTCTTTCTAAGGTCCTTAACCCTTCTATAAACTCCCTCTTTACTTCCTCCTGCTTTTCTCCCTTCTCTCTCCATATCTTCTTCCCATTCGTATAAATCTGCATTCGCATAATTTGTTTTTCATGAAATAAAAACATTAAAAACATTCAGATAATGTAAGTTTTAGGTTGGTGCATAGACATAAATTATTGGCTCACCTTCTTGTCAATATAATCAGCCCAAAATCTGGCTTGTGATCGTTGATAAGGATCAGAAGGGAGAAGAGGAGAACTATCTTTCCAAACTTGGTCGATGTACTCGACGATGACAAGAGACTCACAAATGGGTTTCCCGTTGTGAATAAGGACAGGGATCATTTTGTGAATTGGGCTCATCTCTACAAGCAGAGGACTCTTATCTGCCAAGTTCTGTTCTTTGGACTCATATTGTATCCCTTTTTCTTCTAAGGCAATCCTCACCCTCATAGCATAAGAGCTTGACCAGAAATCCAGTAGAATCACTTTGTTCTCCATCTTTGTATGTTGATATTGAGTTTTGATTATCAAATCTATTTATATGCAATGATTAATGTCATTGCTTACGTCACTTTTCTATGGTTCCTTTTCCATCAAGTCTTCAACATATAAAATTGATTGCTTGCTCATCAAGTACCCACCTCTTCCATAGCCGTTTTTTAATCTTATCATCTTTGACCAGCGGCGGAGAACCATGGCCTACTTTTCATACATTTTAAGATCTATTTGTTTTTAATGAAATTGACAATGAATTTTTATTATTATTATTATTATTATTATTATTATTTATTTTTATTTCAAACATAAATTTCTAACGCTTTTATTATTTAAAAAAATTATATATATTTAATCTCTAATAATTTACATTAAATAAAATTAATTTTTTATTTATTTCTAATAAAAATTAAAGATAATATTTTAAATTTTACTTTATTTAAAATATAAAAATAAAAATGGATCAATTTAAATATTTGAATTTTATTTTATTTTTTAGTTAAATTCTTAAAAATTAAATATATAATTATAAATTTCACTAATTATTTATAAATTGAAGAGTTTTTTTTTTTTTTTTTTTTTTTTAAATTTTCTTTCTTAAACTTGTAATGTAGATAAGCTTTTAATTCATTTATTTGCTTTTAGTCTGTTAGGTTGTATTATCAAGGGAAAATTTTGAAAGCTCAATTATATACTTTTACTTTGTTTGGTTGTATTTTATGTTTGATGTTGTCCTCATAATATGATATGTAATTTCTCTAGTTGATTGTGATTTTCATACCATGACTTTAACTTTATGATGGATTATAGATCATTTTCTATATAGAAACCTGAAAATTCAACTTAAGAAGGGCTTGCTTTATCTTTGTATACCATTGCCTAGGTGCTTGAAGAAGCCCATATAATAAACAAATTAAGTTTAAACACATGATGTGGCTTATCCTTGTGAAATTCAAAGGTTGTTCCAAAAAAACATCATCTTCAAGATCCCAAATGAAGGAAGATATTAGAGACATCTAGTTGTCTAATGTCCCATCCTTTAGAAATTGCAATGGAAAAATACAACATAGGTTAGCTAGCTTAAAGTATCTCTCCAACACCAGAATTCGAGTTTCTGAATGAAATATTCATGAAATATACAGAAATCAAGCTCAAAAGGCGACTAAGGGTTAAAATAATAAACTTAAAAGTTTTAAGGATGTAAAAGTACATTTGAAATAATGGAAGGACTAAAATATATTTTGGCTAGTGTGGCCTAGAAATCCAGGTTTAGCTGGCTAACCCAGCCTCACCTCCCCACTATAAAAGAATTGGCACCTCAGTGGAGGAATGGTTTACACATGTAAATTTTCTCTCAAACCGAATTGTATTCTCTAAAAGCCATCCTATAGCCATCTCAAGCAAAACAATAAGTGGATTTTGAGGAAAATGACACAAGATTAATTGTTTTGAGGAATAGGATAAAGAAATAGACGAATTTCAAGGAAACTCAAGCTAAACCAGTTTTAATCTTCAAAAAAAGTTTGGTTTCAATTTAAATGCTTCATTGTTTTGTTAAGGTTTGAGTACATGCATGTTAATGAAAAAAAAAATATATAAGTTGATTGATGTTTTAAAGATTTCAAGTTTGAAGTTGAAATTTTGAGAAGTTGATGTGGTGACTGTAAATGAAGTGGATTTAATTTTATTGACCTTAAAATGCATTAAGGTATTATTGCATGTTGATTTTGAAAAGGTGTGAAGGAAAATTTAAAGGGTTTTAATGTTTTAAAGTTTACAGTTAAAGTTGATATTGCTCTGCATGTTTGTTTTAAGGTTGTGGTGTTATTTGAGTTGACAGAATGCTGAAAGGTATTTAGAAGTGTGAAAAGAATATTTTTTATATAGGATTGGGTTAAGTTAAAGTGATAAGAAGATCAGTTTTGGCATTATGGCAAAATCCAATTTCGGCAGCTGATGAAAGGGTTTGGTCGCCGAAGTTGAGCTTTTAGAGTATGTAAATGGTTCAAAGATTGGTCTCTAACCCTAAGTCCACCATATGTAGGATTGGACATTGAGGCTCAAAGATGTTAGTGACATACTGAAGTTAATTGATACATGACAATACATGTGAGTAGATGTTAAAGTTATGTGAACAAAGATAAATAAATGAATGAAATGTTTACAACATGATTCATGCATCATGATTTACAGGGTGAATGTATTAGTATCACAATTACATGTGCATCACCTTATGAGATTATCTATGTATAGTGATATTTGGATGATCTATTAACTCCATTATGAGACAGATATAGGTAAGTCAAAGGTGTCCAAAAAGAGTCCTTAGCGTTATACATAATGTTTAATGAAATCTTGATGATCCGCTTCGACGGTCAGGCATAATGAAGTCATGAGGATCCGTTTCATATTTAATGAAGACATGAAGAACTACTTTGATAGCCAAGCATGGAGCTATTTAGTGACAAAATCACTTGATATGAAATATTTAATGATGTTGCATTTACAAAAACGAAACGAATGATTTAACGAATGTAATGAATGATTTCTATATCTACTCACTAAGTTGCGTCAAGTAGCTTATCCCATTCCAAATTTCATAGATTGTACAGGTTTATAGGTATTCCAAGAAAGGTTTGGGTAGACTCTAAACATGTTCTTATAAAGATAACTATGCTTGTGCTCCTAGAAAAATTTAAATGTAAAAGTGATGCAAAAATTGAATGTTCATGTTTCTAGATCTCAATTATGACATGTAAAGTTTTGAATGTAAATATTTATGTTTAAGGCATGTATATTATGATCATGTTATGTAGTAGCTGGATATATGATGATGCTTGTCAAGATGGCGATTTAATTATCCCGTATGTTATTTACATGCCTTATGATGGTGTTAATGTATGAGATATAGAATAATGTAATGTACATGATGATGACATGAATAGACGATGTCAGGTTCATTAAGATTCTTGTGACCTTTCGGTGATCGGTATCCTAAAGCCGGTAGCAATTCAAAATTTGAGCTATTATATATTAGTATCAAAGCTATAGGTTTCACATGATTAGACCAACAAAAGATGTAAATAATTCATAGATGTAAGGGGCAAGGACTATAGAAAGTTGTAACACCTGACAATTTTTCGATGTTAAAATTCGAGCTTCCAATCAGAATATTCGTCGAATATATGAAAACCGAACCAGAAGGTGATTAGGGACAAAATAATAAAAATTAGAAGTTTAAGGGGATAAAAGTAAAATGAAAATAGGAAGGATTTAAATGGAAATTTGGCTAAGTGGCATAAAGTTTTAGGGTCGGTCTCCAAACTAAAGGCTTGGTTGCTGAACCTAAGCTATGCCAATCCTAATATATAAATGAGTTGGTAGTAGTGTGGAAAAGGTTTTAGGAAATGCAAACCTTCTTCCACTGAAATTTGATTTTATACCTGAAGCCAAAGTAAAGAGAACCCAAGCAAAAACAGAGAAAAAACTAGAAGGTTTAGCATCGATGTGAAGAGATTCTAACACATAGCAATGATTTCAAAACAATAAATTTATACTTCATATAGCAACAATCATGGGTCATATTGTTTCAACTAAAAGAAGTTTAGTTGTTATACTTGAGAGTATTATGTATATGCAACTATTTCTAGATTAATCCACATTTTATAATTCAATCATTCCAAGTTCTCTTCTTATCCTACAAAATGTTTCTTCATTTGAGAGCTTTGTGAATATATCAGCAAGTTGATTCTCAGTTTTCATAAACTCTAGCCTAATATCTCCTTTTTGCACATGATCTCTTATAAAATGGTGCCTAATTTCAATATGCTTAATCCTAGAGTGCTGAACAAGATTTTTTGACAAGTTTATGGCACTTGTATTATCACATCTGATTGGTATACAACTTTCTTTAATTTCGTAATCCTCTAATTATTGCTTAATTCATAGGATTTGAGCAACACAGTTACCTGCTGCAATATATTCAACTTCAACAGTTGATAAGGCAACCAAAGATTATTTCTTACTGTGCCAAGAAACTAAAGCAAAACAAAGGAATTGGCATGTTCTTGAGATGCTTTTCTATCTAACCTACTGCCAGTAAAGTCATAATCACTATATCTTATGAGCTTTATGTTTTCCTCCTTAGGGTGACGTAGTCCTATAGAGATTATACCTACAAGATATCTAAAAATTCTTTTTACAGCAATCATTTATGACTCTTTTGGACAAGATTGAAATCTAGCAAATAAGCACATACTAAAATGAATATCAGGTATGGATGCAGTTAAATAGATAAGGGATCCAATCATACATCTGTATAATTTTTTATCAACTTCTTTACCTTTTTCATCCTTGTCCAGCTTGATGTTGGTGTTCATTAGAGTGCTTATGCTCTTCAATTCCTTCATCTTGAATTTTCTTAGCATGTCCCTGATATACTTAAACTGACTTATGAAGATGCCATCTTTTGTTTGCTTGATTTTCAGTCTAAGAAAGTAGTTAAGCTCTCCCATTAAGCTCATTTCAAATTCTACCTGCATTAGCTTAGAAAATTTCATACACAGGTTCTCATTAGTAGCACCAAAAATGATATAATCAACATAAATTTATACAACAAGCATATCATTTTTATGATTCTTTATGTACAGGGTTTTATCCACGTTTCCTCTTCTAAAGCCATTTAAAAATGCACTTTTAACATCCATTTGGTATAACAGAAAGTTTCTATAGCATGCATATGCACACAACATTCTGATTGCTTCTAGTCTTGCTACTGGTGCAAATGTTTCATCAAAATTTATTCCTTTTTCCTGATTGTAACCTTGTGCAACTAAACTAGCTTTGTTTTTTGTTACATTTCCAAGTTCATCAATTTTGTTCCTGAATACCCATTTAGTTCCTATGATTGAGTAATTTCTGGATTTAGGGACTAATTTTCATACTTTGTTTCTTTCAAACTAGTTTGGTTCTTCTTGCATGGCTAAGATCCAAGATTCATTATGTTGTGTTTCTTCATAAGTTTTGGGTTATAACAGTGATACAAAGACATTATTTTTATGATATCTTTGGATTTGACTTCTAGTCATGACTTTTTGAAAGGGTTCACCTAAGATATATTGTTTAGGATGGTCTTTGAGAAAACTCCATTTTGTAGGAGAATTATCATGATTTGGTTTATCTAATTGCAATTATGTCAAATTAGGTTCTTGTTTTACAATGTCTTCATTTAGAGTTTGATCATTAGAATTTGTATTTTCACTTGACATAGCATCTTGAATATTTGTCTGGGTTCATTTTCTCCATTTCTGTCAAGGTTTAGATTTCTAAAAGTTTCTTCAATTTCATTTTCAACTAGATCATTTCTTCCTAGAGTAATGTGTGATTCATTAAAGACTATATTGACTGATTCTTCAACTGTCAAATTTTTCTTGTTAAACATCCTATAAGACTTACTATTGTTTGAGTAACCAAGGAAAATTCCTTCTGTTACCTTAGCATCAAACTTCTTTAAATTGTCTTTTATGTTCAAAATGTAGCATTTACAACCAAAAACATGAAAGTGGGATATGTTTGGTTTCTTCTCTTTCCAAAGTTCATAAGGAGTTCTCTTTAGTATAGCCCTAATAGTGACTCTATTCACAATATAACATACTATATTTACAGCTTGTGCACAGAAGTACTTAAGAAGATTATTATCATTTAATATGGTTCTTTCCATTTCTTGCAGAGTTCTATTTTTCCTCTCAACAACTTTATTTTGTTGAGGAGTCCAAGGAGTAAAAAATGAAAGAAATATTCCTAGTTTAGTGCAGAATTCATCAAATAGTTATTTTCAAACTCCTTTCCATTATCACTTCTTAGTGAGGTAATTTTAAGTTCTTTCTCATTTTGCACTTTTCTATAGAATTTCTTAAATATTTCAAATGTTTCATCCATATGAGTCAGGAAGAATACCCAAGTATATCTAGAGTAGTCATCTATAATCATAAATACATAAGATTTTCTTCCTATACTCATTGATGTAATTGGTCCAAATAAGTCTAAATGCAAAAGTTCCAAGACTCTAGAGGTTGTTACAACAGTTTTTTATTTGAAGCTAATTCTGGTTTGTTTTCCAAGAGAGCATGCTTTGCAAGGATAGTCCTTTTCAAAATTTAGCTTAGGCAGTCCCCTGACTAAATCCTTCTCAGGAATTTTTGCACTTAGATGCATGCTGACATGTCCAAGTTTTCTATGCTATAACCAACTATTTGCAGTCAAGGTAACTAAACATTTTTTCACTATGTTGAAGATAATCTAAATCAAGCATATACACATTTTCATGCTTGGGTGCTACAAAGAGTGTTAAGTTACTTAAGTTCAGAATTTCACAGTATGTTGTAAAGAATGCTACCTTGAAGCCTTTGTCACAAAGTTGACTTACACTGAGAAGATTTAATTTTAACCCTTCAACCAAGGCTACATTTTCAATACTTGGTTGATAACCAATAACTCCATTTTCAACACTTAGTTGATAACCAATAGCTCTATTTCCAACTATTTAAGCTCTGCCCTTGTCATCAAATCTGACATAGCCCTCATTTCTTAGGGTGAGCTTTGAAAAGTAGTTCTTTTCTCCAATCATGTGCTGTGAACATCCACTATCAATGCACCATTTGCTGGATTCTTCCTTATTCTTGGAACATATATGCTAAACAAGTTTTCAGATTTTAGGTACCCAAGTCTTTTTAGGTCCTTGAAGGTTAGTACTATTATCTCTAGATCCTTTTAGTACCCAAATAATTTTTGTTCTGCATAATCATTTTCTGATGGGGTATGAATGAATCAAATGACCAGTTCTATTACAATAAAAACATGTGATAGTAGGCATGTAGGATGAGGTTGCTCTAACAAAGAAATTCTTGTATCTGTTCTGTTTAGGCATACTTCTGAATTCTATACCTGATCTTTCATTTGTCATTCTTTGTGATCCTAACAACACATCTAGATTATGTTTACCTCTTATAAATCTAGACAGATCATTTGTTAAAGTTATCACTTGTTTTTCAAGGTTTTGGTTCTTTTTGAGAAGTATTTCACATTCCTTGGTAGATTTCTCTATTTGAACTTCCTGTTCTTTAGACAGTTCCAATTGAGCTTTGAGAAACTTATTTTCTATTTGGATTTCTGTCAGGATATCTAATTCTAGCTTTAATGTTTCATTTTCTAAATTTAAGTGACTGTACTTTTTCTTATAATTTTTGTACTCCTTGTAGACTCTAGTAAAAGCAATTTCTAATTCTACTACATTAGGGGGGTCAGAATCATTTACCTCATGATCAGTTCTGGAAGACGTTTCAAAAAGTTCTTCAAATGCCATTCCACAAATTTCAACATCTCCCCTTTCATCTTCTGTGGAACTAATGTCTGAAGTTGTCCATACAACAGCTAGTGCTCTTTTCCCTTTGTCTTCTTTGCTTCTTCTATTTTTCAGTCTTGGGCAATTAAGCCTGATATGTCATGGCCTATCGCACTTATAGCACTTTGATTCTTTGGGTTCCTTTTGAGTAGGAAAGGTTGCATCCTCTTTTGGAGTGAATTTCTTTGCAATTTTTTTTAATCTTTTTCCTCCTTTCTTGAATGCTCTCCTGAACCTTCTAGCCATCATTCCCATCTCTTCATCATCACTGGAACATCCTGAAGATTCAGATTGTTCAGACTTTAAGGAAATAGCTTTGAAATTTTCTTCTGTTGTAATGTCTGCCTTCAATGCTATCCCTTTCTTAGTCTTTTCTTTCTATGTACTATCTTTCTTAAACATCATCTCATGAGTGATTAGTGATCCAATCAGCTCATCATATGTAAACCTTGAGAGGTCCTTGGTGTCAAATATCACAATGGTTTTGGCTTCCCAAGATTTTGACAGTGATATCAATATCTTTTTCACAAGCTCTTCTTCATCAAATCTCTTTCCTAAAGCTTTTAGAACATTGATCAGATCAGTAAATCTTGTACTCATGTCTGCCACAGCTTCTCTTGGTTTTATCTCAAACAATTCATAGTCTCTTAACAACATGTTGGCCTTTGATCCTTTGACTTGACGTGTGGCTTCATGAGTAACCTCAAGTTTGTCCCATATTTCTTTAGTTGTTTCACATCCATAAACTCTGTTATACTCATTTAAATCTAAAGCAAAATGTGAAATATTTATAGCCTTAGCATTTACAGAAATTCTCATCCAATCATCATCATTATATTCTGCTTCTGTTTTTAAAACATGAGCTTTATTTTTCTCTGTTTTCATAGGAATAAACGGTCCATTTTGTATGATTCTCCAAGCATTAATATCTACAAATTGGATAAAATTTCTTATTCTGGTTTTCCAAAAAGAATAATTAGATCCGTTAAACAAGGGTGGTCTTGTGATTGAGTGTCCTTCTGCTAAGGGTATAGAAACTCCAGCATTGTTTAAGTACTAGCCATTTTGGGATCTTCCTAAGGTGATTAAACATTGAGCAATAGGATTAGGCTCTGATACCAATTTGTTGTCCAAAAGTTAAGTGACCAATAAGGGGTGAATTGGTCACTGTTTTATTTTTCTTGAATGTTTAAGTTATTGCTCTAAACTCATGTATGCAATTGTGACTAAGTACTTCCAATGTGAATTCTATTCTAAGTTATTTGTGCAGCTTTGGTCGACTAATGATAGCATAAAATAAATTTAGCTTAGCTAATTTTTGTCTGTGAAAAAGTTATTGTTCACGCTACTGTTCATGTTAAAATTAGCTTAGTACTCTGGTTTGCTAATTTCAAGTCTGTTTCAATTAGTTTTCAAAGATACTCATTCAAACTTCAATAAATCTCATTCAGATGACATAAAAGAAATTAATAAGCAATTTATCAAATGAGTGTAAGGTTGAGAAAATTCAAACACAAGAGTTTATAGTGGTTCGGCTAACTTCGGCCTACGTCCACTCTTCTCAAGCTTCTCCTTGAGAGTTCCACTATCTATCTATTATCCTAGGTAAGAGATAAAACATTTACAATTCTTCCAAGCTTCACAGGTGCTTAGAAAACCTCTTCCAAGCTTCACAGGTGCTTAGACAACCTCTTACAAATTTGATTCCCCTTCAAACTTCTTTAAGCTTCCTAAGTGCTTAACAATCTCTTCCAAGTGATGTACTCTCACTTGAATAAATTTCTAGATTGAAATTTGAAATACAAAACTGAATCACTCTCTTTTTCAATGAATTACAGCAGAACACTATGAGAAGAGAAAGGATTTGCTAATGAAGCTCATAATGAATGCTAATAAAAATTGATGAAACTTTTGCTTAGAATATGCTCAATAAAGTCTTTGCATTCATTAGCCCAAACTAGATTAAATACTGGTATTTATAGGTGAAAAATTGCTCTCAAGTTTTAAGTACTAGAGGACAACAAAACGGCTAGTTTTCTAGCCGTTGGAGTCTGGCAAACTGTTGCGCAGACTGTGCAGCCGTACTGTGTTAGGCTTCTGTTAGGCCTTGTTCAAAATTAGCTTAGCTAAAAATGTTTTGATTTTAAAATTAGCTTAGCTAATTTTAAAAGTAATATGCTAATGATTTTAAAAGCAATTTTTCAAATATATGCAACGTAAATTTGAGATGAGTATTATGGGAGAGCTCACATTCTTTCTTAAACTTTAAATTAAGCAAATGAAACATGAAATATTCATTAATCAAACCAAATATATCAAAGATATGCTGAAGAAATTTAATATGGAAGGAATGAAGATAATTGACACTCTAACAAGCTCAATAATCAAATTGGAAAGGGATGAGAAAAGTAAAAAATGTGGACAAAAGGCTTTGTAAAAAAGTATGATTGGATCTTTACTCCAGTTAATCGGATATCGACTCAACATATTTTAGTGTATGCTTGTGTGCAAGGTTTCAATCTTGTCCAAAAGAGTTTTATTTAAATGCATTGAAAAGAATTTTTAAATATATTATTGACGTTTAATCAATTGGCTTGTAGTACCTAAAATGTGAATCATTTAACCGAGTTGGTTATAGTAATTCAGATTTTGCTGGTAGTAAGTTGGATAAGAAGAGCACATCGAGAACATGTCAAATTTTGGATCATGCATTTGTTTTACCAAGTAAATTTAATTAGCAATTTTTCACAGTTTTGTGTAACTTTTTTCAAAATTTTATTCTGACTCATTAAACATGTTTTAAAATATTCTTTTTATTTATAAATTAAAATTATAAGTCATAAGCACATCGATGTTAAACTCGCATGTTGGTGTAAGGTAGCACCTCTCCTAGTACTATTTACTCATGCTTAGATTTTACCCTAAACATGATTATGGTTATATTACTAACCTTATATTAGTGTCTATAATATAATGTCACATGACTCTAATTGGATATAATATAATGAATGTGACGTGTTCAATTTCTTGATTGTTTTGGTTTGAAAAATTAAATTGGTTATGGCTAAACATATTTATTTGTTAAAAGAATCATACAAAATTTAAAATGGTTATTGTTTAGTATAGGTAATCATGGCTAGACAAATATTAAAGTAAACCTAATTTTTTAGTGTAAATATAACATGTATGTCTAAGAATATTGTACTTAGGTGTCTGCTGAATCTTTAAATTGTATTTACATTTTTGTATACTTGCAAATATGGTTTCATAGTGGTAAAGATTACTGCCCTAGATGGATATTCATATTTTGTTTTGAGTAAAAATTATTGGCATATTAAATAGTAAGATAATTTTGAAATAATTATATAAAGTGTCGAGTTTGAGCAAATTGGTCCAAGTTTGGATGACTTGCAAAATTTTTAATGCAAATGGAATGTTGCTACCTC
>CAOGCB010547965.1:0-17637 GCA_948266635.1 Cnidoscolus chayamansa | reverse complement strand
ATAAAGCTCATGAAAATGAAAACTCAACAATCGTAAGCCAAAAATATAATATGGAATAATTAAGTGCTCTGAATTAAAAGTTAAATACACATGTGCTTAAAATTCATAGCAAAATTTCTAAATCTTATAAACATATCCATGACAAAGTACAAGATAAGATAAATAAAATAAAGTCTATGGGAGAAGATAAAACTCTATTTGGAGGAAAGCCAAGTTTTAATCTTTTGAACTAATTGCTCCTCTTTCCATCAACACTTCCTTCTCCCTTTGTTACCAAAAGGTTGATAACCCCCAACCCTAAAAGGCCACCCTCACCCCGGCCTGACAGTGTAAGAGGGGAGGTAAACCACGGTATACTGCAGCCTCTTAGATGGGAGGCTCAGGGGCCCGGTGCGCACAAGGAGCTCAACCAGAGGATGAAATTCTCACACTGCCGCTGCCGGGACTCGAATCTTGGTTCTTTGGTACCAACTCTGCCATCCGAGTACCAACCGTGCTAAGCCCATGCGGGCACACTTCCTTCTCCCTTGTTATAAAGAATGTCTGGTAGAAAGAAAACAAAAGTCTCTTCAATGGCTTGGGTGGTAGAGCATTAAGGATTTTTTTTTCTTAGGGTTTTGAGACAATTTATTGCACCTTACGATAATTTACTTCATACATCAAACAATCTCCCATTTATGCTAAAACCAGTCACTAAGATTTTTAAGACCTATCTTCTCAAGATGTTAATTTAGTTGTTAGTGACTCATAGTCTTTATAAGTGGATCAACCAAGTTATCAGTTGAAGCTATTTTTCTAATGCTACATCCTTCTCCTAACTATTTCTCTAATAATATAAAACTACCTTTATTTGTTTGGACATCTTGTGCAACTTGGTTACCTTGCCTAGGCTACGGCACCATTATTGTCACGATAAACAACAATGCGTTATGAAATAAATGGAACCACATCTAGTTATGTCATTAACTTATTTATCTAAATAGCTTCTTTTGCAACTAGGGCTGTAAATAAAACAAACTATTTATGAGCTATTCGAGGCTGCCTCGATAAAAGTTTGATCGAGTTCAATTCGTTTTCTAAATAAGCCAAGTTCGAGCTCAGCTTTTAAGCTTATTTAGTAAACAAGAGCTTGTACATATTCTGCTTGTTAAGGCTCAAATTCGTTTATTTATAAATTCATGGGCTAACTTGTTAATATAATCATTTAACTAAAATTATTTAGTGTTAAAATTATTATTTTTAAATTAAAATAATTAAGATTACAAAGTAGATGGATTTTTTTAGAGAAATTTATTATTTTCAAACTAAAAATCTTCAAGATTGTAAAGTAAAAATTTATTTAGATGTAGTTAAGATTTGACTCGATAAAAGCTCGATAAAAGCTCAATAAAAGTTCAATAAAAGCTCGAAAATTTTTTAATGAGTCAAGCTTGAACTCTTGAAGCTCAGCTCTGCTCGGTTCATTTACATTCCTATCTGCATCATCTAATGCAACATTATATCAGCATCTATAATGGAGTCTATTTATCTACTGGAAACTTTTCCAATTCACAACTTTTCCCTTATATGTGAACACATATTGACCCTATAGCTCAAATTGAGAATTGATTTTGATAACAAAAGTTGAGTATAATCTAACTAATATTATTTCAAGTGGTGTATTAAGATTAATGGTTAGGTGTCAAGCAATAGAATTTACCATGATCGTGCTAAAAGGATTTATAATTGGAGCTATATGGAAGAACACAAGACAAATTGGAGTTAATTGAAGTAATAGAATGCCTTCCAAGCTACCTTGATGATTATTGAAGGCAATTGAAGACATAGATAAGTCATTACGCAATAAGATTATTATACAAAGTAAGCGAGTTGAGTTGCCAATGATAAAATCATTTAGATATATTATGATAATTTCTCAAAAATTTTAAACAAAAACTTGAAGTTTTGTAAAACTAGAAGTTTTGTAAAACTAGAAAATAATACCGAAGCTGTTAATTTGCTAATTTCTGTGCTACTTTACAGGGCCACTCTACACTATTTCATAGAAAAAGATAAAATAATGACTAAAATCTCTCGAAGTATTTTTACAGGTCAAGAGTTGTTCCAAATGATCATAAATATTTTTAAACTATAAATAACTCATACATATACCATTTTACATTTAATGAAAGTACCGAAAAGCTTTAAACCTTTGAGATCAACTTTATTACTTTTCTTTCATTCCAAGTATTAAAGGTTTATTAATTGTACATTATTGATAAATATACTCTCCCATCTTTATAGTATTGATATTTTTTAATTAAGTTGAGTCAAAACACACATTGAATACAAATTTTGAGGGTATTTCAAGTACTTACTGAAGCATGAAGAGATTAAGTATTGGGGAGAATAGTGGTGAAGGATTGCTCAAGCACCTTGTGAAGCTTGAAGTATTTGAGTGTAGAAGAGAACACTTGTGAAATATTTTGCAAACACCTTATGAAGTTTTGCAAATCGTAAAAGGATTTCTCTTGCCCGTGAAAAGAGAAGATAGTGAAGTGGAAGCTCAAAGGGGATCTATGAGAAGAGTGGACATAGATTAGCTAGAGGCAAACCACTATAAACCTAGTGTTTTTTCTCCCTAACTCTTATCTCTTATATTTTCCTTATTGTTATTCATTATTGTATTTATGATCATTATTAATTGAGATATATTGAGAGTATAAAACCTATATTTTTATGCTTGAAAATTGAACATCTTGACATCAATTTACATTGTGTTAAAATTGTTGTGAAGAATCTCCTTGTGTAAGTTTGACTAGTTTAAGTAAATTATATTGGCTTGATATATTTTATATGCATTTAAAACACACATAGACAACCTTAGTAGAACTTAGCCATAATATTTTAAGGGCATAAAGCAAGTGCCGAAAAATTATAAGAGTCCAATTCACCCTTCTTCTTAGACTATATATATTGAGACAATGCAAAATAGGAGTGATTTTCTATCATCTACATTTGAATGAAAGTCAAAGTTTGTAAAACCATCCAGTTGTAAATCACCTTGTTCATAAATCAAGATTAAATATTTAGTTCTTCTCAAATACTTAAAGATGTACTTAATAATTGTTTAATGTTCAGAACCTAGGTTGCATTCAAATATGATAATTACCCTAACAACACATATGATATGTAGAATAATACACAATCATACATAAGACTTCTAATTGTAGACATGGCCCTTTTCTCCTTATCTTCAAGTGTCTTAAGTGACATTTCTTATAAAGATGAACATTATGCTTAACAACCTATAGTACCCCCTACCTAGACCTATGATTACTAGGACAAAGCATACTACCAACTTTTTGTGTCTCTACTATATACTTTTATAGTGTGTAGAAACCATATTGCATAACTATCTCATTAAATTTATTTCTTTTAAGTAACTTTTTACTTTTTAAAACATTTACCAAATGGAGAAAAATGGGTAGGGTCTCATCTATATAAGGGCCATTGAACTTGTATTTCCACGTATGCTTACAAACTACTTCCACATTACCACAATAAACCATTTTATAGTAACAAATATACATACACATAATTACTCTACAAAATTAAATTTCATTTTTAGGTCTATTTTTAAATATATGTACATGCCAAAATAATAATTACAAAAGCAAGTGTCAAAACTTTGGCGCCAACCAACTATGATGTATTTTGAGACGTTTTATTTGGATCCTTGGAGAACTATTATGCTTTTCTATTATTTTTGACCTAGGCATGACAAGTACCAATGTGCTTAGCTCATTCTCAATGAGTACATAAAACACATATATAAAAGCATTCATTTACAAACATGTATAACACTAAATTTCTAAGTATTAAATAATGCATAATTATATTATTTAGACTTTCCATCAACCATCAAACCAAATAATTGCATCTACATCATCGATGTACATTTATATAGCACAACACAAAATATCATATTTGGACTCAACTTACTGTTTCATATGTTCAATGAAAATACCTTAACCATTTTATGACATATGGTCAATTCTTATGCAATCCATAATTATTATATGAGTCCAAGTATGATAATGTATAACTAGTTCTAACTTTCAAACTTTAGGCCTTTAATTTGTAATTACCTTGATTTTGGACTACTACTAGCGTTAGAACCTCGACCACTCGAAGATGACCAGAATCCTAACAAGTTTGACATTTTCTATTCATAACATTATCTTGTTCGTTTCATTTCATTAAATCACATGCATTTATATCCATTATAAGCATAAGGCATCCGTATGAGAGATACATGTCTCCATCACTAATCAGTTATCAATAAATACTTAACTTATAGTGACCACATGACATATGCCTACTTATAATCATTCACGTTAAAACATTTCCTTAACCATTATTTACATAACTGTTATACGTAACAATAATCTAGGAGCAATATCAACTACTTCATAGATCACGTCCAATACTACCCTGACTTTTCTTGTAATCTTTCAATCTCTATGAAAATTAGAGAAAGGGAGGAGGACATATAAAAATGGGTAAACTATTTGAATAACTCAGTGAGTAGATACATAAAACATTCATTAATTTTTGTAAAACACTTAATTTCATGCTCGTGTATGCATCATTGTTAAACATTTCACGTAACCTTAGGTGATTATAAATATATAGACTTCATTGCCTGATCGTCGAAGCAAATCCTCGGGTCTTCATTACTATTAAGTATAACACCAAAAAACTCCTTTTAGCCATTTTTGACTTACCATATACTGATGCCAAGAAGCTCTTTTCGACCATCTTGGTGTTACCTTACCTTTCCTGTCATTTCAATCATATAATCAATCATAATGAAGTCTATGGATCATCCATAAATCACCACATCATCATATATCATAACATTATACAATGCAAAATAACTCGTGAATCTAATGTAGTCAACCTATAATTGTGTTGCACGTGTATGCCGTAAGCATTACATTCATTTTTCAGTATCATTTTGACATAAACATTTGATATCCACTCACCTGTAACTGTATTATGAAGATTGCTCTCCATCTATCACTGTTGTCCCAATGCCTTGTGTATGATCCTATATGACAAATTAGGATTAAAGAATGGCCTTTTAAACCTTTACATACTTTAAAACATATCCCATAATTTTCCACATAATATAACATCATTTCATATTTAGTAGCTTAGGTAAAATTTGCTATCCTGATCCCTCAGTGATGTGGTTTGGAGCTGAAGAATATAGGTTAAACCTTTCGATAGCTCATTCGGCTACCGAACCATATTCCTTGCCTAAATGAGTAATGCCTTGATTGCATCTATCAATTATCGAATAATAATTCTTGATGAATGATGCCATAACAACATTCCTCAGTTACCAAACAATAACTCTAGCCGAACAATATCTCGGTAACATCCTTCGACTACTATCTTACATTTCTAATCGAATGATGCCTTGGAAACATCCTTTGGTTAACATATTACATCCTTCATCGAGCTAAGAAATGCCTCCGTAGCATCCTTCGGCTACCCATTATGGCTCGGTCAGAAGCTCAGCTCCAACGACTGGACTATTATTTCGACTACCGAAATTGGATTTTTCTCAGAAGGTCAAAACCAACTTCTACCATTTCCAATTACATCAAACCTGTTAAACTTACATTTTTACATCAAAAACACATTTCATAACTTCTTTCATCAACATTTAACATCGTCAGTGATCTCAAACATTACATTAAATATTTTTCATTCAATTTATCTTTTATTAAGCTAGTATGCAACCTTTTTCATAATCTCTTCTAAACACCTGCAAGCTTGTTGTTGAGTCAACATGCAATAGCACTTTTGATGTTTTCTAACAAAAACCCATACATTAACATTCTGTTCATCTCAAACGTACCTAAAAGGACATATTTCATTAACAATTGAGACACCAACTCAATAAACCATCAAAATTCATCATTTTGAAATTTATCCTTCAATCTTTCATGCATGTATCTAAAACTTATCCCATCACCAAAAACAAGTCATTAAAATGATAACTAACTTATTTTTGAGATGATCGGTGTGATGGAGCTTGAATCACTCAAGATCCATCGATTCTCTATGACTAAGGGTTCGAGTTTCTTCATCCATTACTCGTTAGTGAGAACCCCTTCACTTTAATGTTGAATCTACACACAATTAGTTATTTTGCTTATTTTCTCTTGATTTGTTTTCACCTTTAAACTTCAAGGTTCATTGGATTTTTCAAGGGAGAATTTATGCATGCAAACCTTCTCCAATCCGTAGCCACCTCCTTTATATAGTGAGGTTGGCATGTTGGTTTGGCAACTGAACCTTTGGTTCTATTTCCAAACCTTACTTTTTGTGCCAACTTCTTCATTCTCACTTTTAGTCCTTTCATGTCTTTTATCATTCTTTCCATCCTTAAAACTTTTACTTTTAACATTTTGACCCTTATTCACTTTTTCGGCCTAGTTTTTGTATATTCCTCGAAATCTTAGTTAAGTAGTAAGGCAATCACAAGCCAATATTGATATGGTACCTCATTGTAGCCCTAAAATATCATGTCATTATTTGATGAAACATATATAACCGTTATGCCAAAGCGTATATAATTGTTACCATATATAACTGTTATTTCGAAGCATATATAATTGTTATGTCGAAGCATATATAACTATGTCTTGTATACTAACCTCAATGGCTACTAAATATCATTAAGGCCAAATTTTGCCATTTATTGAACTTTTATGCCTTTAAGTCACACTGGATGCACGTAAATCGCAAAACACACATTTATGCCATATGAAACCATTTCATATATTCGTGTATGAAATATGCACCACTCGACATAATTTAAGATCATTCCAAAGTCGTATGCAAAATTTCTCACAAATTTCACTTTTCATGCCCAAGATTGCTAGCATAAAACATATTGACCGTAATCATTCTATATCAATTATATGTCATTTATGCTAATCATTTCAACATAAAACATTTAAGAACATCAGACATATGGTCACATAAAAATGGGGTAGAAACATAACAATAGATTAGCACATATGCATTCATGCAAACTCAAATTTTTACCCGATTTTGTCAATATTTCAAAACCATTTGACATGCCAATAATTTTTACCTAAAATCCAATATAAATATACATCTAAGGCAACAATATTCACCATGATTTTATCATTTTTGCATATATATAAAATTGCAAACACAATAAAAAATTTATGCACACACCTCGATGCATCATGTTTACACATACTTATCACAATTATATTAACTTAGGTTTACTTTCAATTATGCCCATCCTGTCACATTCGAAACTTTTCCAATGTCAGATTTTGAGTTCTCAACCAAAATATTCATGGAATATTCAAAAATCTAGTTGGAGTAGTGATTAGAGTTGAAATTGTCAAGTTAAAAGAGTTTAGGGATTAAAAAGTAAGAAATGAAAGTTATAGGGATGAAAATGCAAAGTGAAAAAGAAGTGAGGACTAAAGAGGTAATTCTGGTATGGCAAACCTGTAAAGCCAAGTTAGGTCATAGAACATCAAGTTAGGCCGCTGAACCCTAGTGGCCAACTTCACTATAGATAGTGGAGGTTGATGGTGGAGGAAAGTTTTGATGGATAACGAAACCACCAAAAATAAATTCTCGTTCCTAAATTAAATTTGTAGTAGTAGAAAGTGAGGTCAATCCCATAGGGAAGTGTTGAAATTAAATTCCTTCTAAGACCAATAAATAAGCAAATTTTAAAAAAAGTAAGAAATCTGTAAATGAAAAGAATGAACCAGAAATGAATTTTATCAAAACAAGTATCAACGGAAAACTTCTTCAGTTGGAGGTCTAATCTTAATTTCGGATTTATTACTTGATCATTAGTGCAAGAATTATTTTCTCACTTAACCCACTAAGTCGGTTCTAGTTGTCAAAAATGCTTTTGCAACCAATCTTTCCTTATGGGTAAATTAGTATAGAGACGCTCTAGTTACTAATTCTAATTGTTAGACAACCATAGGAGATGCTCCAATTAATTTAATCTAACGACCGTATTAATAATTAGAAAAACCTGACTCTAACCAATGAATTCAAGATGCTTGATTCATTTAAGCTAGCCTATCTTATTTCACAAGAGAATTTATAGACGTGTTAGGTATCTTGATTTACCACTAATTATAGATTTAGAAGAAAACTACGGATCCACTAACATGTATGGCATAATACAATTCAAGCAAAGTGAACAACTACACCAATTGGACGTTTACAGGAATTATATTAAGCCAATTAAACAAAAATAAAATTGATAATGAAATAAATGAAGGAATCAGATAAGAACAATTTACCTCTCAAGTTGAATAAACCAAAATCTTGATTAGCTTCCAATCGAAATAAAAAGTGTTTAGTCAATGATGGCCATTAGAAACAATAAGAAAAGACTAAGAGAAAAGGAATCTGTTGTAAAACTACGTTGTGTTTTTTTTTCCTTTAGTTGCCTATCCAATTTATAGGGAAAGTCCTATAACAACCCATACCTATCCTATAGATTTGGGATATGATGTTACAACTAATTCTTTTTATCATTTACAACTAATTCTCTTTATCATAATCTACTAAAATCGTGGCTACAAAATCTTCGATCTTCATGCCTCTTCCAATGACATTTCAAATTTGAATTCGATTTTCTCTATCTTAATTTATCTGTAACTCCTGCTTTATTGTGCCCATAATTTGCCCATAAGTCTTGTGCCCATAATTCCAGCATCGTGAAATCATCGTGTTTTCAAATTCAGCTTGTGAAAATTCAAACTTGTCAACACAACCAGGTTTTTCAAATTAATTTACAAAAATTAAGCCCATATTAATCACATAAAAAGGTGAAAAGTATTAATTAACAAATCCCCCACAATTGCCTTGTGTTTGTCTTCAAACACCCTATTTATAAACTTTTCATAGGACGATCTAAATTTCATCTCTACTCACAGTTTTCAAGAATAACAATTAGATTGGTTTAAATTAATATGCAAAAGACAACTAGCATAGCTAACACATTCTCATCCATTCATATAAAGTATAATAAAGTCCAAACAAAATTCCCTTAAATGATGAATGCACTAGTTCTTATTATAATGAGCACACAAATATTAACAATGCTTTTACACAACAAAATTCAACCTAACTTGCCACGTCAAATATTTGACACAATTTATTTTGTGCCAAATTGACTGGGAGTTCAAGAGCCCCCCCTTTTTTTTAATATGTGTGCTCTATTATTTTTAGATGAACCTATTTTGAGCTTTTATCGGCCTATATATGGGTTTGCTTTCCCAATATTGATATTCCCCATTCACAAAGATTACTTTAGGGGAAATAAGTTTGAACCACTTACTCTGATCAATGATGGTAAATCATCAATCTGCGGCATATTGCAAACTATTTTACAGCCTCAAATAGTGTTTAGTTCTCCCAACACCAACCTTTTCCATTCATAAAGGTTGCTTAAGGGATATAAGTGTTGTATCGCTTATACCGATCGATGTTGGTAAACAATTGAAAGCACTTTTTATTTATTAATTTTTTAACTCATGACCCTCAAATCAACTGACTTTCATACATTAAAACACAATTTTAGAACATGGCAAGTTAAGACGAAATATTACAGTGTATTAGTAATCATGTAGAAATTTGTTCTTTAAGTAAGTAGATCCATCCTCAAGTAAAAGTTTACTTAAACCTGTTATATTTTATATGAATTGACAGAGAAAATGTTTTCAGGCTAATTGTCTAAAGTATATCAACTTGAACTAATGAAATTAAAATTCCATCAAACTAGAAAAATAAAGAAAAATTTAGAGAATCCTAATTGAAAGAAGACAAAATAGAGAAAAAAAAGGGAAAATGATTCTGAATGAATCCTAAATCAAGTTATGTACATCTATCATAAAAAATTATAGAGCAAATTAATTCCCCTCCCCCACATTTAGTTCAAACATTGCCCTTAATATGGTCACAAGAAAAATAAGCAAAGAACATAAATCAAAATTGAAGGGAAAAGAGGACTGCCCTATTTAATTTGAAGGCATATGAGAGGACTATTTGTGTGGCGAGGAAGCCAGAATGTCCTTGATTTGTTTGACATCCGCCTCAATTCTATTGACTTTGTCCATGAGGACCGTGAACTTAGCTTCAAAATTTTCAGCCATAGCAGTATAGAAGCTTGGAATTGTGTTTAGCTGCATTTGGATAGTGGAATATAAGGTAGTGTGAGAAGGAACTACTGCAATAGGTGGGGCGGAGTGTTGGTGATCTCTTGGTAGAGGTGGCAAGAATGGTTGCGACCCCTTCTTAAACACCTTCTGCTATAAAAAATTAGGTAGATAACCCAAGCATCAAGAATTCACAAAATTTCTTTTTTGACAATGTCCATCATCAAGGGATTCAACCTTCGTTGTGTTTCTCTCGTGGGTCTACTATATGGCTCCATCATAATTATGAGCATGCAGGTTGAGGGGATGATCCCTTATATGTTGGCTATTGTCCAGCTGATGACTCTTTTGTGTTCCCTTAAAACATGAATTAATTCCTTTTCTTCCTACCATTCTAATTTGTTAGAAATAATCACAGGTAGAGTCTCACCTTCTCCCAAGTAAGCATACTTGAGATGGGTGCTTGCAAAATAGATAATGAGAGTTTAGTATGAGTGTTAGGCAATTCAAGTTTTGGAACAAAATTTTTCAAAGGTAGACCACCTTCCAACTTACTTACCACAACAAACAATTGTTCACTCAAGACAAAAAAATCAACTTATGACTTAATATCATTTTCACATAAAATAGTTTGCAACTCATCTTCTTGACTCAGCTCAAAATCTATTGTACCAATGGTTCAACAATATCAATTTCACACCCATTAAATTCATCAGGGGGATGTTTTATAGCATTATACATATTAAATTTCATTACCTCCCCATATAGTTAAAGTTACATCATAAACATCAATCTTAGTTCTTGCTATAGTTAAAAATGGTCTTCCTAGCAAGATATCATTTGTTCTAGGGGAATGATCATCGTCCATATGAACCATACAAAGATATGCTAGAATAATTAATTTATTAACTTGAACTAAGACATCCTCCAAGACCCTATCTAGATAAACAGTTGATCCATCTGCCAATTGAATCACAATTCCAATTCCTTTAAAGGACCTACATCTAGGGACTTGTAAATTGATGAAGGCATTACATTTATTGAAGTCCTTAAATCATAATGTGCATTTTGAACCCCAACATTACCAATTTTACAGGGAATAGAAAATATACATCTGTTTGTGCATTTGTGTGGCAACTTTCTTTGAATTACTGTAAACACACTTTCGTGCATACTTGCCTTTTGGAACTCAACTAGCTTCTTCTTGTTTGTGCATAAATCCCTCAAAAATTTGCATACTGAGGTACTTGTTTGATGGAATCAAGTAAGGGAATATTTACCTCAACTTTGCGAAATAGTCTTCAGAATTTCTTTCTACTCTTTTTCCATTTTTGATTTTTCCAAGCATTCTAGAAAAGGATGTTTAATTGCAATTGCATCAGGTTTAACTTGTTTCTATTCACCTTCTGGATCATTTTTCTTTTCTAGATCAACCACTTCAATATCTTCCTCTTTATCACCCTTATGCCCACAACGTGTCTCATGTGGTATGTCCTGTAATTCCTTTTCACTTCTTAATGTCACAGCATTGATGTTTTGTCTAGGATTTTCCTCTAGTTGTGAATGTAAATGCCTTTAGGACTCTATTTTGCTCATGAATGATGCAATTTAATATATATTGTCCCTCCAAGGTTTGGAACCTTGCTTCTGTCGATTATTGAAATTTTTCGGTGGATTGTTGAAGTTGTTGGGTGCTGGCAGCCAAGCTTTTCACCATATCTTCTAGAAAGGGCCCTGATCTTTCTTTATTTTGATATGCATGATTAAATGGCCTTCGTTGGAAATTCTGAGGATGTGGGTTATTTTGTGGTGCTGAACCGTATTGAAGATTGGGATGATCCCTCCATCCTGGATTATACGTGTTGGCATAAGGATCATATCTCATTGATGTTTGTCCTGGAAATCTCCCTACTGCATTCACTTGTTCTGGATCATCTTCTTGAAGTGTAGGACACATGTCGATTGGATGGTCCGGTTGAGTGCAAATGCCGCACAACTTCATTGGCTGTGATGGTGTCTGAGCTACCATAATTTTCTGAACCAAGTCGGTTAGTTGAGAAATCTAAGATTGCAAGAATGATGTGCTTACCTCATGGAACCTCCTTGGTGGCTCTTGGCCGATCCCAAAATTTTAAGTATTTGATGCCATGATGCTAATCAAATTTCAAGCTTCCTGAGGTGTTTTATTGACAATATCTCCTCCATGTTTAGCATCCATCATCTTTCTCTCAATATAGGACAATCCCTCATAAAAATATTGTATGAGGTTTTGCTTTATGATCCCATGTGGTGGGCACAATGAATACAATCTTTTGAATCTTTCCCAGTAGTCATGGAACATCTTTGAGTCCTTTTGCTTGATGGAACATATCTCCCTTCTAATCTAGGTAGCTCTAGTTTCTAGAAAAAATTTATTAAGAAATAATCTAGCCATATTCCCACGTAGTAATGGTTCCGGATGGTAGATAATAAAGCCAATCAATGGCTGCATTTGTGAGAGAAAAAGGGAAGGTTCACAGCTTGATTTGTTCGAGAGTCACTCCTTAGGCAATAGTTGGATGAGGCCAGATATCAATTCAAAGGGGAAAGTGAGGTCTTCATATGTCATGCATAATGGTGTGTGGTCTATAGGTGCAGCAACCATTTCCCTGAGTGTTTGATTGTTCACAGCCATAAGAACTGCTTCTTCAAGTTCACTGAATGTATCTTCTTGAAGGTCAAATGTCTAGTTCATTTGTAGTTCCTTGAATGATAGATCTTTCAACAATAGAGGCCAGTTTCCATAACTTTTTCTCCTTCCTTAGTCTTTATGCAGTTTTCTCGATTCCACTGTCAAACTCTAATGGGCCTGCAGGAGAAAATTGAGTCATACAACAAAAAGAAATTAGGAATTAAATTTGAGAAAAAAACTTCCCCGATAACTACGCCAAAATTTGATGCATGCCGAAACCACTAAAAATAAATTATCGTTCTCAAATTAAATTTATAGTAGTGGAAAGTGAGGTCGATCCTACAGGGAAGTGTTGGAAATTGAATTCATTTTAGAGCCAATAAATAAGCAAATTTTATGAAAAGTAAGAAATCTGTAAATGAAAAGGATGAACTAGAAATTAATTTTATCAAAACAAATATCAATAGAAAACTTCTTTGGTTGGAGGTCTAATATCAATTTCGAATTTATTACTTAATCATTGGTGCAAGGATTATTTCTCACCTAACTCACTAAGTTGGTTCTAGTTGTCAAAAACGCTTTTGCAACCAATATTTCCTTATGGCTAAATTAGTACAGAGAAGCTTTAGTTACTAATTCTAATTGTTAAATAACCGTAGGAGACGCTTTATTCATTTAAGCTAGCCTATCTTATTTCACAAGAGAATTTATATACGTGCTAGGTATACAAACCTCTTGATTTACTAGTAATTACATATTTAGAAGATAATTACAGATCCATTAACCTGTATGGCAGAATACATTTTGAGCAAAGCGAACAACGGTGCCAATTAGATGTTTACAGGAATTATATTAAACAAATTAAATACATAAATTATACTAAACAAATTAAACAGAAATAAAATTGATAATGAAATAAATGAAGAAATCAAATAAGAACAATTTAACCTCTCAAAGTTGAATAAACCGAAATCTTGATTAGCTTCTAACTGAAATAAAAATTGTTTAGCTAATGACTACCATTAGAAACAATAAGAAGAGACTAAGAGAAAAGGAATCTACTGTAAAACTACATTGTGTTTTCTCCTTTTAGTTGCCTATCCTATTTATAGGGAAGGTCCTGTAACAACCCATACCTATATGTTGGATTAGGGATATGAAGTTACAACTAATTCTTTTTTATCCTAATCTACTAAAATAGTGGCTACATAGTCTTCAATCTTCACGCCTCTTCGAATGACATTTCAAATTTGAATTCGATTTCCTCTATCTTAATTTATTTGTAACTCTTGCTTTGTTGTGCCCACAATGATTGTTCCCATAAGTCTTGTACCAGTAATTCCAGCATCGTGAAATTATTATGTTTTCAAATTCAACTTGTGAAAATTCAAACTTGTCAGGATAACCAGTGCTTCAAATTAATTTACCAAAATGAAGCCCACATTAATCACATAAAAATAGTAATAAATACTAATTAACAAGTTTCAAAAAAATTCTTCCTTTCAAAACTCTCAAGTTCACAGAAAACCAAGATTTTCAAAGCTTAAGTATTTTGATACAGGTGAAGAGATTAACACAAGACTCAAAGTATTAAAATTAAAGAAACATTGTTGAAATAAAGCTAAAAGTTTGAAAGAGGACTTGGCTAGCTTGTTGGAGGGAGTAAATCAGAATCCATCAAGTCAAAAATTTGCAAATCTTGGTTAGTTTAATGTTAAAATGATGAACCAAAGGAACAGAGGACATACATGTACACTAGGTTAGGTTTTAAGGAAAAAATGGTCAAAAGTGAATATTTAATAAATAGAACAAGGATGTTGTTTATGCATGTTTAAAACAAGTTAAGTTAGTGTTAAAAGCACAAGTAAACTAAATGTTATGTTTGCATGTAAAGGAAAAGTTAAAATCAAGTAAATATATAAAGTTAAAGTTTATGGAAGATTATGTAAATGAAGAATGTTGAATTGCATGTTGATCTTATACATTTAATTGAGTTTGATGAAGTAGATGGGGGTGATGATTGAGTTATAGAAGTGTTAAAAATAAGTTTTTGATAAGTTTTGGGTTAATTCAAAGGTAAAGGAACTCTATTTTAGCTTGTGCAAAAATCTAGGTTCAGTAGCCGAAGGTGACTTTCGACCGCCGAAGCTGGACTCATGTATGAGAGTTATGGCATCGAACCCTACTACCGAAAGGAGACTTTCATCTTTGTAAGGAGGACTTTCGGCCACTGAACCTACCTCTAAAAGTCTTATACCCAACAACTTTAACCTACGTTGCATAAATGTTTTTATGCTATGCTATGCTATGCTACGTTACATGGGGGTTTATGGGAATATTTTAAAGTATGTTAAAGGTCAATGGTTAGTCTCTAAACACAAGTCTAAAATACAGGATCAAACCTCATGAATTAGGGACTTCAGTGATGAATGAGGGATTTGTCATTACGTAAGTTTCTAGGTGAGTAGATATAAACTAAAATATTTTTATGATACAAAAAATGAAATGTTTACGAAATGTTCATGCATCATGGCTATTCTAGGATATTTCCATTAGAGCACAATATATGATGCGTTGTATTATTACTTGATATGTGAAAGGTAATGTTGAGTGACCTTGGATCCCCCTATGTTATGATGTTATGACCATGGAAATGTCCCTAGGAATGTCAGTTTGGAATGTACCACTGATTGACCTGTATATGACATATCGATAATTTTAGGACGTTCCCTGGGATATGTATGTTATGTTGACATATATGGTAACTCCAAGATGGTTGAAAGGAGCTTCTTGGCACATATTAAGTTTTTTTTGTAGTTTCTGGAAGATGGCTTGCCAATTGGAACTACTCAAGAATCTAGGTGACAATGGTACTTTATGTGAAATATTTGAAAGTGTTGCATACACGTGCACAAAATGAATATTTTATGTTATATATTTTTTTATATCTGCTCACTCATCTATTCAAATAGCTTACCCATTTCCCACCCCGTTATTCATAAGTATGCAACACGTACCACATATGTCAAGGTACAATGGACATGTCCTGTGATGTTTGTAATTGCCCTAGGATTATTAAATGTTATGATATAAAGTTAAGAACATATTGTCACATCTACCCATGACATGCCTCCCACAGAATGGCTAATGATTTCCCACTTCCTCTACAGGAAAACCATCAGTCACCCTGTAAGGGATAATTTGGATCATCGTCCTGTAAAAATTCTGTAAAATTTTTTCGCATTTATAAAAAAATTTAAAACATCATCATCATTTCAAATCAAAACTAAAAGATCTTACTATAACCAAATTTAAAACATTATTACAAAACTTTTATCAGAATTATAATTCAGGCAACTTATACATATTTCATTTCAATTACTGCCTCTGCTCTGCTCTATAGTGATAGTTATAAAATTACAAAGTATTCAAATTACAATACTTTTGGGATATGTCTAGTTACAACTATATACCTCTGCAACTTGGCAAGCAGGTTCACTGATCACCTTGCTTTCTCTTGCTGCTCCCACCTGCGTTTATATCAGGGATAAATGCTGAGTACGAAACTCAGTAAGTTATACACACGCACATATAGCATGCATAACATTAAATAAGCATGCGCATCAACAACCAATGATCCTCAACAAGAATTATCAAATATCAATAATACAAATACAATTCTTTTATCATTATCAATCAATAATATCAATCATTGGTTTTTCCATATGCAATGTCTCAAATCATGATGTGAATGCATTTCGTGCTATGCATCCGCCATTCTTCTTTCCTCCAATAATCATATTTCATCTTTTGATGGTGCACCAAAATAAATTCTCAATATCATTCACACACATTATTCTTTTATCATGGGTCACCACTACATCTCTATGGGTCTTCCCTTTTTTTTATATCATGGGTCACCACTCCATCTCTACCGGGTCTTCCCATGTTTTTTTTATATCACAGGTCACCTCTCCATCTCTACGGGTCTTCCTGTGATCCATCCATCATGTCATGTATGATATGCCATATGAATCTCATGACATTATATGCACAACATATCTCATGTTCACATTTCTCTAATCACATGTTAATCATATATAATTCAATGTTCAATCATTTCAATTATATTTCAATTTCACATGTAATTCATCAATTCTCAATCACACTATACAATCACAACACAATTCATCACATAGTTATTCAACACATCATCTCATAAATGTTCCTGCATAAAAATGCACTTCAATATTACATACCACTGGTGGCTCCAAACTACATTTCAATAGCTCACCAGGTTTTCAAGTAAATAGCAAAGGAGAAAATTAATTAAAACCATACATTTCACATAATGTCATCGTGCACACGGTTGCACAATGATCCCCATAACTTACCTGTTTTCAAATAATATAAGCTTAAGAAATCTTAAGCATAAAAACGTTTAAAACATTATCATTGTGCACACAGTTGCACAATGATCCCATAACTTACCTTCTTTAGCTTTCCCTTTGTCCGCCCTATCCCGAACTTCAGGAATGTTCTCACTTCGTGTACCTATTTTACATTACAATATTTCATCAAGATTCATTCATTCTTTTCATTCAAACGTATTTTTATATACTATAAACAAAAGTCTACCCATATCTTCCCAAAACTTGTTCTAAGTATTACTTTTTTTCCAAAATTTCTCTTTGACTGGAACGAGTCGCGCTCACGAACCAACAATTCGCGCTC
>CAOGCB010547768.1:0-20191 GCA_948266635.1 Cnidoscolus chayamansa | reverse complement strand
GGAGGGACAAGACAAAAACGATGCGGAGGATGGGAGTTGAGTGATACGGAGCGCTTCATACCAAAACGGTGCACCTCGGAGCCAAAGCATGCATCTTCTGCTGGCTGGCTGGTTAATGGATATGATATCCAGCAAATAACTTGTTGTAACAGATTATAGAATTCTCTAGAATCGCTCTTACAAATGATTTTGGATTGTCCATCATTTGTATAAAAACATTTCACCTAATAAAATATCAAAGACAGTTCTCTCCTTGTTTGCTTTTTCACTGTTTGGTGCATTAATCAATGTGACTTTAGCTTACAAAAGCAAATTACAGGAAAATTAGTGCCACATAAACTACTATGATTGGATGTAAAATAATAAAATAAGAAAACAAATCTTTTTTGCATTATTGCTCTCCATTTTATTAAAAAAAGTTTTAAATTTTAGAGTTAGAAACGTAACTTGAAAATCAAAATCGTACTTTTAATTAATTTTTTATATATTATTATAATAAAAATATATAATATTATTAAATATTATATAATTTAAAAAAATATATTATTTTATTTAATACTGTTGGTGATAAATTATTATATTAAAAAAATATTATAATAAAAATTCATTTGCTTCTCTTTGTAAAAGAAGTAACCATCAATGATATACCAGATTCACCTCTTCATTCTCCTCACTCTTTTCTCTCTGCTCCAGAATCCATCCATCCTACTGTACCTGTAACCTCAACTGCGAGTCTCTCTCCATCTTCATAGCTGTCTTCCGACGAGTCTCGCTTCGAGTCTAGTGTATGTGTCTGGTTCTCTCTCACTCTAGCTCTACTCTCACTCTGTTTGGTTTTGCATTTTGGTATGTTCCTGAAAATATAGAATTCAAACTGTACTCTCAGTCTGTTTGGTTTTGCATTTTGGTATGTTCCTGAAAATATAGAATTCAAACTGTAAATATTGCTTCGTCAAATCGAAGGATGAGAAAAATTAATAGAATTATTATCGGCTTTTACAGGAGATAGTATGCTAAATGCGTTACAGCTTTTGTGATCAGTAAAATAATAGCATTACACTTTTATTCAAATGATATTCGAATCTCGAAATAAATATTTATTAATTTTTTTTTAATCGATGTAAATATAATTTAATTTTAATTTAATAAATTGATTAATAATAATAATAATAATATATGTAATTTCTGTGTCATCTTTCAAAGCTATATATGCCAAAAAACTAAAGTCTGACATTGCATCTTGTGTCTTTCTTACTTTCAAATGTGAAGTTGCACTTACTAAAATCTTCAGTATGTTTATAGTTTGATTGTAGCTTATGCACATTCATTTCCTTTTTTACAAATATATAGAGATCTTTAATTTGGAAGTGTTTTTTTCCCTTTGGCATTATCCGAATAGCTTTTCATATTCATAAATATCTCCTCATCTTTCAAAAAATGGAAAAGTATCTTTTTTAATCATTATACTTTAGAAAAAATTTTAAAATTTAATTTATTTATAAATAAAATAAGAGATATTTAAATTAAAATCAAAATATTTAAAATCAAATTTTTTTTTTATAAATATTTTTATGGAGTTCCGTAACTCCTAAGTAATGATATAATTTATTTATAGAATTTTTTAATTATGTGTATTAATTTCCTTTGTAACATGTTATGATCTTAATGGTTGAGACTTTATAAATAGAGATCTCATGCAAAAATTAATGCACCTGATTAAAGAAAAAATATTCTCAAGTTTCATCTCTTTCTTATTTTTATTATACTGTATATTTATTATTTATCATATTTTATAATAATTTCACTCATTTCTTATATTTTTAAAATGATTGATATTTTGTTTACTAATTAAAAAATAGTGTTTGATTTGCACCTATGTATATTTGGTTGAAACATTCATATTTATGAACTTCTTCAACATATAATAATTTAAAAAAATTAATGTATATATATATATTGTGTTAATCCATGTGAGGGTTAACACATAGGTTGATGTATAAATTTGTCGTCATAAATGAAGATAAAATTGTCCTTGTTTTAATGCATATACAAGAAACACATATTAGACTTGGATGGGTATTGGTGTAATTTTGAGATAGACACAGGCAATTCAATTTCAATGGCACTTTTTGCTGTCCTCAACCAAACAACATGCCACTTTCTCCCCACACCTTCTTCAAAGCTCTTCTCTGTGTGTTCTTCATTTCTTCTTCTTCTTCATTCTCAAAAGGAGGAAGCAAATATATTGACGAAGAGAAAGCGAAGTTGATTAAAGAAATCGTGTGCTATTTTCTTGCCTAGGAAGTAAATTTCAGGTGATTCTCTCGCCTCTTCTCCCTTTGTGCAAAGTTGAAAGAGAAAATGTTAGAAGTTGGTGTTACCCATGTCAGATCCACTTTTTTCTGAAGTTCATTTCATGATCAAATTATGTGTGCATGTGAAGAAGGGGTACTTTTGCTCTCTCTCTTTCGGTTCTTATAATCACATCTTGTTTGAGAAGCATTATTTTTGCTTTCTTCATTTTAAAAGTGAAAATTTTGATCCTATGATAAACATGAAATTTGCATACTTTGCTGTCCGGCGTCTATATAAAATCACTGCTCATTGTTTTGCGTGCATCCGAGTTGAATTATTTATCCATCATGACGCTACACTAGAAATTAGCAAAATTATGGAATCTTGCTTGCTACCACAAGTGCACAAACAAACAAAAAGCTTTGCAGCATTCCTCCCTCCAAGTTTTTTCAAAACATTTGAATATTTGACTAGAAATGCTCCTGGAAACTTCAAAAAAATAATAATTATTGAATTCATATATACTTTGAATGACATAGACATATATGCCCTCCAGTCTACCTTTCTGCAAGAAAATGAAATTTCTTATTAAAATAAATCATGTCCATGAAATCCACATTATAACATTTCCACTAGTAGATTGATTATCTCTGGAGTCCACTCTTTCCGCGAACGTTATCTGATCTCTCCCTTCTTTTTGTTTTTCTTCTGCTATTATTATTTTATACATAAATAAACCATGGCAAAACTTCTAAAAAGGATTATTATTATACTTTTTCAAACTTTTAATCTTTGGTTTTGGTCATAGACGTGCAAGTCTAAATGAAATGTGCTTCACGTGATAAAGACCTTTTTGATCCGTAAGAAAATCAAGGGTGAACATTTTCTGATCGAATATGGGGCTGTGCAATTGCCGACATTAATGAGTGGAAGTGGGATGGATTGTCCTTTTTTGTGGAGGAGTTCCCAAGCAATCATTAAGAGCAATTATTATTTTTTGGAGATTTTTTTTTATATATTTTTTCAGATCGATTTAGTTTAATGATTTGAGTAAATTCATTTTCAGATCGATTTAGTGACGAGTAAATTCATTTTAGCCCAAGTATATAATAAGAAAGTTCCAGCCTTCCCTACATGGACCACGGCACTTCCGTCGCCCTTCTGCCTTCTCTATATAGCTATCATCTTATCTCCTTCTCGATCTATTCTTTCTGAGACAGCTTCACCTTCCTCAGAAAACATGCCTCACGAAACAGTTGTCAGAAATTAGAAAAATATGATGTATTGGCTCAAGTTGTTGATTTCTTGAAGATGATTTGATCTTTTAGTATATGAGATCGTCAATTTTGGGTTTCTCTTTAAGGGAAAAAGAAACTCTTGATCTATATATCTATACTGGGGACCATAACCCTTTATATAGATTCACAAATGTCTATTTTGATCCTTTAACAAAATAGAATTTGATGTCAAATTGGCGTCTACACTTTTAATTTTATTATTAAATTAGCATCTCTAGTCAACAATTCTAATTTGATCACAACACTAATTTGACTATTTAATATGACTGCATACACATTTAATATTTCCAAATGTAAGCCCACACTTAGTAATTTATTAAAATATAAATTCCAACAAAAATAATGTTATAAAATTAACAAATCAATTCACATAAAAATTTACTTGTTGAAGCATATGAAAAATGTAAAATTTCAATGGAAGATAAATAATTATTTAATAAAAATCACAGGAGACCAAAGACTACCAAACGAATTATTTTTGCCATTGTTCAAGTCTGCCATTAAGAAGCCATCATAAAAGTCAAATTTGGTTCCTTAGATATCACGGGGAGGTAACAATTTAGGACTCAAGTTTGGTTTCCGTGGTCAACATACTGCTTTTCTGCTCAATATTTTTATTCTTCAGTGTTTAACTATAATTGTTGGTCTCGGAGAATCTTTAAAATGTTTATCTTGCAGTGAATTTCTGTGTTTCTTGGTGATCTGAAAGAAGCGAAAAATGGCTTCTAATGCAACAGAAGCATCGTGTCCCCAACCCATGAAGACTACATCCAATGGGATCTTCCAGGGAGATAATCCTATTGATTATGCACTGCCACTTGCCATCATACAAATTATCCTAGTGGTTGTGCTCACTCGTGTTCTTGCTTTTCTGCTAAAGCCGTTGCGACAACCTCGTGTCATCGCTGAGATTATCGTATGTCCCTTCTCCCTCCTTTCTCTCTGATTTTTTTATTATTTGGATTGGAGTTCTTTTTCTACTTTTTGCATGCATACTATGTTTCTTGATATTGTCGAACATGTTCTATGATGTTTTATTTTATTTAACTATATTTTCCACTCAGTATCACACCATATCATACTTTTAGATTATATATATATATATATATATATATATATATATATATATATATATATATATATATATATATATTTGGGTATAATTTATTTTGGAACAGAGTGGGGCCAAAGAGGATTAAAGTGATACAAAAATAAACTTCTGCATAATTGGGGAGCAGAAAATCCTGCAATTTCCACTCTTTAATGATTATTGGCTCCTGGGAAGGTTGATTTCAAGCCATTCTTTCAAGTGACTATGGAAAAACTTGATATTGAAATCCACAAGTGTTACGCATAGGAGTTAATTGGATACGGTTTCAAATTAATTGCCGTATGCGTTGATGTAGAGTAGCTCCAATCCACCGACAACAAGCACTTTTCACTGAACAACACAATTCACCATCAGCAGATGCCCATCACACAGTGTTATTTATTTCTCCTCCACTAAACTAGCAACTAGCGAACATTAGGATGTATCTTCCTCCACAGCTTTTACTTACTTTATCTGAATGTTGTATGTATGCTTTTTTTTGCATCTTTGATTCTGTAAAGTAATTCGGTTGCTCCAAAATGTTTATGGATAATTGGTAAACCACAGTGGATGCACAAAGTGTGCTTATGTTGTATTATGTTTTCCTTTATTGAAAAAAGAAACCGGATGCATGGGTTTATGTGAGCTAAAAGGTTTCTGACTTCTAATCTTCTTTAAATAGGCAGGTATACTGTTGGGACCATCAGCTCTAGGTCGGAACACACACTTTCTGAACAGTATTTTCCCATCCAGAAGCCTCACAGTGTTAGATACTTTAGCCAATCTTGGTCTCCTTTTTTTTATGTTCCTTGTTGGCCTTGAGCTAGACATGAAGTCCCTTCAGCGGACGGGAAAAAAGGCTTTAATCATAGCTGTTGCTGGAATTAGCTTACCTTTTTCTTTGGGAATTGGAGTATCATTTCTTCTCCGTAAAACTATTTCAGAAGGTGTTAAAGAAGCTCCATTCCTTGTATTCATGGGGGTGGCCCTTTCAATCACTGCTTTCCCTGTCTTAGCTCGTATTTTGGCAGAACTCAAGCTCTTAACCACTGATATTGGTCGAATGGCAATGGCAGCAGCAGCAGTAAATGATGTTGCAGCATGGATTTTACTTGCTCTTGCCATTGCCCTCTCTGGAACTGGACATTCATCCCTCACATCTTTATGGGTGCTTTTGTCTGGGGCAGGATTTATTGCGTGCTGCATAACCATTATTCCACCTGTCTTCAAATGGATGGCTTGTCGTTGTTCTCATGGTGAGCCAGTAAATGAAATGTATGTCTGTGCTACATTAGCTATTGTTTTGGCAGCAGGATTTTGCACTGATGCTATTGGAATTCATGCCCTCTTTGGGGCATTTGTAACTGGAATTCTTATCCCCAAAGAGGGACCGTTTGCTGGTGCTCTTGTTGAAAAAGTTGAAGATCTTGTATCTGGTCTCTTCCTCCCCTTGTACTTTGTCTCTAGCGGATTGAAGACCAATGTAGCCACAATTAGAGGGGCTCAATCATGGGGTTTACTGGTTTTAGTCACAAGTACCGCCTGTTTTGGGAAGATAATAGGGACTATAGTTGTCTCTCTCTTTTGTCGAATCCCGTTTCAAGAAGCTATAACTCTGGGATTCTTGATGAATACTAAAGGTTTGGTGGAGCTCATTGTCCTCAACATAGGTAAAGATCGAAAGGTAAATCCGAATTCAAAATATTTTGATTAACCTGATAAAGTTATCTGTTCTTATATTCTTCACATCATGATTATAATTATTTATGTTGACACCATGTAGGTCCTGAATGATCAAACCTTTGCAATCTGTGTTTTGATGGCTATATTCACAACCTTTATCACAACGCCTACAGTTATAGCGGTATATAAGCCGGCTAAACAAGCGATCGCAGCTGATTATAAGCACAGAACAATTGAGAGAAAAGACCCAGATACTCAGCTTCGAATTTTGGCATGTTTTCATAGTACATTAAACGTTCCTACAATTATCAATCTCATTGAGGCTTCACGTGGAACTGAGAAGAGGCAAGGACTCTGTGTCTATGCTCTGCACCTTATGGAGCTCTCTGAGAGGACATCTGCGATTCTTATGGTTCACAAGGCAAGGAAAAATGGACTACCCTTTTGGAATAAGTTGAGGCCCGATGCCAACCAAGTAGTAGTTGCTTTTGAATCTTTCAGGCAGCTGAACCGTGTGTTTATTCGTCCAATGACAGCAATCTCCGCAATGCATGACATGCACCAGGATATCTGCACCAGTGCAGAAAGGAAAAAGGCTGCAATTATAATCCTACCATTCCACAAGCATCAGATGTTAGATGGGACATTGGAGACGACTCGAAATGATTTTCGCTGGGTGAATAGGAGGGTTCTTGAGCACGCTCCATGCTCAGTCGGGATTTTGGTAGATCGTGGGCTGGGTGGAGGCACACATGTATCTGCAAGAAATGTTTCCTCCACCGTGACAGTCTTATTCTTTGGTGGGCATGATGATCGTGAAGCCCTTGCTTATGGAGCAAGAATGTCCGAGCACCCTGGAATCAGTTTAACTGTTATTCACTTCCTAGCAAGCGATGATATTATCCGGCAGATGGTCAAAATTGATATAACTGAGGAATCCAATACTTGGTTGGAATCAGCTGATAAAACATTTTTGGCTAGCTTCAAGAAAAATTCAGATGATGAATCTCTCAAATTTGAAGAGAGGGCAGTAAATAGTGCAAAAGAAATTATTGAAGTAGTTAAGGAGTGCAGTCGTTGCAATCTGTTCGTTGTTGGTCGAAAGCCTGAGGGTCCTTTAGCTGCAGCTTTGACTGAAAAGGTTGAGTGCCCTGAACTGGGTCCAGTAGGCAACCTCTTGACTTCTCATGAATTTTCAACTTCAGCATCTGTTCTGGTGGTTCAGCAGTATAATAGTTCAACATCGTGAACCTATTCGTAATAATTGCAAGTAAACACAAAAGATGATCTTACAAAGACTGCCAGCAGCATTTCTCTTCTTCATATCAGACATCACCAAGTAAATTTTGTTGCAAGATTCAGGGCTTTGGCTGCGCTGTGGCTAATTTTTTTCCTTTAAAAAAGGGAGGGAGGAGAAAAGAAGAGGGAAAAGAGAAGGGAGATGAAAGAAGATGACAAGTTTGCAAATATGATAATATTCCACTCTTTAGATTATTTATATCTATACATTGATTATTTATATATATTTGTTCTCAAAATTACAATAATTTAAAAAATAAACCTCACTAGCGTATAACTCGATTTTTATCATTTGATTGTATATTTCATAGAAATAATTAAAACTTATAAATTTAACTATATTTTTACTTTTTTTAATAACATAGGATATTTATATTAACTCGCATATATCTTGCTTTAATAGAAGACTTAGAGACTGAAGCGTGCTCTTTTGTCTTATGAGAAATGAGTGAAACATCAAGAAATATACAATATTCGATCAAAGATCTTTTAGTAAATACATATGAAGCTCAATCCGAATCATAATATATAACAAGCTACAATAAAATATAGACAACGAAATAAATCCTTTGAAAGAGAGGCCTTTAATTACTTAACAATATGAAAAGCAACCCATCATCCGGGGGTGAGATAAAAGGCCAGAAATCCATGATAACCTTGTAGCCTCTAAAAAAATACGTCATCAAGCCAATATCCTTGATTGTAAATTTGATATCTAGAGAACTTTTAACTAGGGCTACGTAGTATTCCATTCAAACCAAAAAAACTAAATTGAATATATCCATTTCAATTTGATCATTTTGATTTTTTTTTTAATTTGATTGGTTCAGTTTGATTGTTTATTTCATATAATTTTGATTTGTTGATTCGGTTTAATTTTTAAAGAGAAAAAATAAAAAAGCTACATTCCCTAATTTATTAAATAAATCTTAATTTTAATAAAGATATGTGATGTCCTAAGAATAGGTACAATAAAGAGTGAATTGAACATTTTTTTTAGCTCTTTTTTCAAGTGTATTTTCTTACTCAAAATAATTTGAAAAACTTTTAGTTATAATGAAAGTATATTGTACTTCAAATTAGGACTTCTAAAATTTTGTGAAGAGTGACTTTTCTACTAAAACACACAATTAGTATAATTCTTTAATGATATGTCACAATGTAACACCGAAAACAATTTAAATCACTAGCAATATCAACAAATTTAAAAGAACATGAATATTAAAAGTTTAAGCGATTAGAAAATAAAATGCTTAAAGTTACAGAGGTTCGGCTTTTTCATCTACATCTTAAAGCTCCCCTTTCAATTTCTCTTCAACTATTTTGACTCTTTTCAATAAACAAAAAAACAAGTCTTTACAATATTTTAAGTTTTCAAAGAATCTTGTAATATTTTATAAGTAGTATCACTCAAAACTAAAAAAATCTAAGTTAACACATACTTGTAAGTAGCTTTATATATGTTATGATAGTTTGAAAAATATTAACTCTTATTTTCTCAATTTATAGCTAAAGCAAAAGTTGCTAAGAAATATTTAATGAATGCTCAAGTAAAAAAAAAATTTATAATAAATTCTTTTAATATAAAAATTATTTTGCTTGAATGTAAATAAGAGTGAATAAATCAATATATATATTTCTAGTAGTTTATAGTCGTTTGAAAGAGATATAGGCATATTTGAAGCAAATTTATTAAAAAACTAGCCATTATTTTAAATTGTAGCGAGATCTCTGCAAGAGTTAATTTTATAACTATCTTATATCATATAAATATATATATATATGTATAGAAATAATTATATTATTTGATAATTATTATAGAATTACATAATAAACTCAAGTATTTAATCCCTTGATACTTCAACTATGAAGTATTAAATAGCTCACATTTCATATTTAAAGAAAAATATTTAACATATTCATATCCCTCAATCTATTTAATACTTCATGCTTAAGGAAAATATTAAATAAATATTTTAAATTAAATCAAGAGATGACATTATTCATAAATAGTTAAATTTAAGAAATAAATAATTTATTTAAATTTTGAAAAATGATAGACATAAAAATAAATAAATTCAATGAGTAAAATAATTAAAACACAAAAAATGTTAATAAACTTATTATAGAATAGATATCATCTTCTTATATCCATCTTTTGGCCTTTTAATTTGAAAATTTCATATTTATATTTTAAAATTTAAATTTTAAATATTTTTACTTCATTAATAATAATAATAAAGTTAAAAAATTTGGCAATTTGACGTATCTTTAATATAAATCTATTAATTTTAAAATAAATTATTAATATGATTATATAAATAAAAGATGTGTTAAATTATATTATTTATACTTTTTAATTTAAGTGGAAAAATAAATAAATAAGTTAATGTATTGTTGTTGACGTCAAACTCCAAATTAAATAATTTTTTTTTTAATTTGTTTTTCGTTATATCTTAATGAAAGAATGAATGAGAATACGGTGTAAATTAATATATTAAAAGCCGTGACGCTGCGTATAATATATAAACCACTCGCGACTGACAACTCCACTTCCGGTTACGGGTATCTTATGTTCAGCGGAAGGAAAAAGAGAGCCCAGCTGGATTCCAACTTGCACTCCTGAAGTCAGAAACCAACTGGGACCGACGTTTCGGACCTTTCTCGAGCAGGTAATCATCTTCCGAATCTTAGCATTGGGTGTCGTTTCTTGGACTTCAATACTAAAAAATCCATCTTTCTTTTTCTGAAAATTCATTTTGATTGTTGCTGTTTGCATGTAATTATCAACCTGTAATTAGATTGTGATGGTTGAGTTGAATGGAGAGAATTTATATGGATGGATAATATGAAGAGTGAGTAAAGGAATAAGAATCTTTTCTTTTGTTTCCTCTGCCCCTAATGTTAAATTTTTGTAAGGGATTTGAAACGTGGGGTCGTTTGGCTCCGGAGATTATTCGATCCAACAACCATCTGATTGACGGGATAAAGATACGGAATATAAGTGCTGCGATGTTTTCTCATCGATTACTTTTATTTGATCTTTTTACTTTTGTAGTGTTTCCTAGCGTATTATCTCACTTTACGCCTGCAAGGGATGGCAGTTTGTTTTTTTTTTTTCTTTCTTTTTAATTGTAGCATTTTTGTTTTGTGATAAAAAAAAAGGTTTTTTTATTGGTTTTCTCTGTTTTTTTTTTTTTGTATTGTAATGGACTTGGAAACCAAAAGTGTGTTTGGATTGAGTGAAAAGACCTGTAGCAGAACCTCTCTAACTCGCTAATTTGAAGTATTAATAAAGTGCTTACCTCAAACCCTTCTCCAAAAAGAAAATCAATACTTCAAAAGCCATTGTGAATTGATCCTATTATTTGCACGGTAAGCAACCTGTAGCCATCAGATTTATTCCAATGAGATTGTTTATGTTTTTCTAACACTGAAGAAACCGGTTGGAGAGAAATTGTGTGTTGTGCTGTAATCCTTGGTTCATGAACAAAATGCATCTCTATTTTTCACTTCAACGTTATCTTTTTCATTTAGTAAGCCATAGTTTGCTCTCCTGATGATGCATAATGTTGAAAATAGTGTAGCAGTAGACCAACATCAAGTAATTAATTGGTGACATGCTGTCAAGATAGTGAAATTAGTGGAGACAGAGAGAAAGTACCTTTGCATAGCATTTGTATATGTTACTATTCAATTGTCATTTCTTGAAATATAAGTCTTATTATATCTCGCTTTTCGGAGAGCGAGTGACTATTTCTTTTAGCATTGTTCAGTGGAATGGCTTCAAATAATACAATGGGGCATACATGCCCTTCTCCGATGAAGGTTACATCAAATGGTGTTTTCCAGGGTGATAGTCCTCTGGATTATTCTCTCCCTCTGGCTATTTTGCAGATATGTCTGGTGATTGTACTCACACGGGGTCTTGCCTGGTTTCTACGACCACTAAGGCAGCCACGTGTTATTGCAGAGATTATTGTAAGTTCCTTTCATCTTATTATGATTATAAGCAGATCTAAGATCTTCAAAAAAATTTGTTCCCCTCTGGTGCTATCGTGTTTATATATGTATGTTTATGTGTTGTCCTTGTTGCAGCACCATGGACCCCCTCAACCTGCCCCCTGCTCCCTTCCTCCCCCTCCCATCACCCTGTCTATACATTGGAAGGGTTGTTGCAAAAAACTTTGGAGTATTGGTAATTACTTGATGATGAATATATCTACAGTTTTGTGTGATAAAATTGCTTATTGCAAATTATCATACTAGTTGTATTTTCTATCCAAGTACCAAGGCAACTGGAACCCTGTTTCTGTCCACTGAATATCTGTTGTTTTACTTGTAGCGCTTCTTTTATCTTCTCTTTGGGCTTTAAATGTGTAAGCTACCTATAAACCAATGCTTTCAGTATAGACCAAAAACCACATGACATGACGATTGATGGTTGATGCATTAAACTAATTACAAGAAAAAATCATTAGAAATATAATTGTACATGAGGTTCCAACGTTGTATATGTTCAAGCACATTTTTAACATACTACTTAGTCAGGTGCAGAACACATTTCAGTAGATTGCTTTATAGGGAAGGAGAGATAGAGAGATAATTCTTTATATAATAAAGAATTTATTGCATACAGAAGTTGTGTTAAGCCTAATATTGGAGATTTTACATTGTGGCAGGGAGGAATTTTGCTTGGGCCATCTGCTCTTGGTCGAAGTGAGAGATACTTGCATGCTCTGTTCCCACCTAAGAGTCTTACAGTGTTAGAGACACTTGCAAATATTGGCCTCATTTACTTTATGTTTCTTGTGGGGCTAGAGCTAGATACTAAATCTCTTCGTCAAACTGGAAAGAAGGCCCTTGCAATTGCCATTGCAGGAATTACCCTACCATTTGCAATTGGAATTGGCACATCATTTATTCTCCGAGCAACCATTTCTAAAGGTGTAAATGGTACCTCATTTCTTCTTTTTATGGGTGTAGCACTGTCTATAACTGCATTCCCTGTCTTGGCTCGTATTCTGGCTGAGCTGAAGCTTTTAACAACTGATGTTGGCAGAATGGCCATGTCAGCTGCAGCAGTTAATGATGTTGCTGCATGGATTCTTCTTGCTCTTGCCATAGCTCTCTCAGGGTCTAACCATTCTCCCCTTATTTCTTTATGGGTTTTATTGTCTGGGTGTGTTTTTGTCATTTGTGCAATTCTTATTGTGCCTCTGATCTTCAAAACAATGGCTCAGCGATGCCATGAAGGTGAACCAGTCGATGAAACATATGTGTGTGCTACATTAGCAACTGTTCTAGCTGCTGGTTTTGTGACTGACGCCATTGGAATTCATGCCATGTTTGGTGCTTTTGTAATTGGAGTTCTTGTTCCCAAGGAAGGGCCATTTGCACGCTCTCTTGTGGAAAAAGTTGAAGATCTTGTGTCTGGCCTTTTTCTGCCATTGTACTTCGTGTCAAGTGGACTGAAGACCAATATAGCCACAATTCATGGGCTTCAATCTTGGGGTCTTCTGGCTTTGGTCATTTTCACAGCCTGTTTTGGGAAGATTGTTGGCACTTTTGTGGTGTCCCTTTCATGCAAAGTGCCTCTTCGTGAGGCTTTAGCAATGGGTTTGCTGATGAATACCAAAGGCTTGGTGGAACTCATTGTCCTTAACATTGGTAAAGATAAAAAGGTAACTGAAATACTCTTTCTGTAGTCAAATAAATGTTCTATTTTCGTGACTAATGCAACTTTTGTTTGCATGTTCAGGTTTTGAATGATCAGACTTTCGCCATCATGGTTCTAATGGCTCTATTTACAACCTTCATTACCACCCCTCTTGTTATTGCTGTATATAAGCCAGCAAGACGAGTAAGGATGGCTGACTACAAGTATAGAACTATTGAAAGGAAAAATTCAAATACCCAACTTCGGATTTTGGCATGTTTTCACAGTGCAAGAAACATCCCATCTATCATAAATCTTCTTGAAGCCTCACGAGGTATTCAAAAGGCTGAAGGACTCTGTGTATATGCATTGCACCTAATGGAGCTGTCTGAGAGGTCGTCTGCTATACTGATGGTCCACAAGGCAAGAAAAAATGGATTACCTGTGTGGAATAAGGGTCATCGCTCTGAGTCTAATCATGTCATTGTGGCATTTGAAGCCTTCCAGCAGTTGAGCCGGGTATCTGTCCGTCCAATGACAGCAATATCTTCAATGTCTGATTTGCATGAGGACATCTGCACTACTGCTGAGAGGAAGAGAGCTTCATTAATTATTCTTCCATTCCATAAACATCAGAGGTTGGATGGCTCACTAGAGACTACTCGAGTGGACTTCCGTTGGGTTAATCAAAGAGTACTTGAGCACTCACCTTGCACTGTAGGAATTCTAGTTGATCGTGGGCTTGGTGGAACCACTCAAATTCCTGCAAGTAATGTTTCTTATCTGATTACAGTTCTCTTCTTTGGCGGCCGTGATGACCGTGAAGCTCTTGCTTATGGAGTTTGGATGGCTGAACACCCTGGGATTAGTTTAATGGTTGTGCGCTTCATAATGGCACCTGCACCTCAAGGTGAGATTGTCCAAGTTGACAAGGAAGGCAATGCAAACACCAAGTTGTCCCGGGATGAAGAGGCCATTTCAGAGTTTAAGAGCAAAACGTCTACTGATGTTTCTGTGAAATATGAAGAGAAAGCCGTTACAAGTGCTGCTGAAACTATAGATGTGATCTATGAAGCTTGTAGCCGCTGCAATCTTTTTCTGGTGGGACGAACTCCTGATGGTGAAATAGCTGCAGCTTTAAACAGGAGCAGTGAATGTCCAGAATTGGGACCTGTAGGAAGCTTGTTGAGTTCATCTGATTGCCAAACAACTGCATCAGTGCTGGTGATCCAACAGTATAATCCACAGGTATCATCACAGAAAGGGGATCATATGCTGGATAAAGACTCAGAATCTAACTAATTTCTTTTATTTGAAAATATAAGATTAGGTACAAAGTCTCAAGTTAATTTTCTTGTTTGCCTTAGTTACTCCAAACCAGTGCTACTAGTCCTCTCTCAATCTGAGTAGTAGATAAAAGATGTGTTATTTTAATGACCCTAATGAAAACACATGATTAGTACATATGTTAGATTTTGATTAAATTTCAATCAGATTCGAACTGAAATCAACAAAATTTGCACAAAACCACTCGGGACTACTAATAAAGATGCTCAATTGATGTACTTTTGTGTCAGAGTTCTTGAGAATATTTGGTGGTAGGAACATGTAATTGTCAACAAACCAAAGATATAATACCAGTGAGAGATCTAGTAAGCATAGTACAAGCGGATGGCACAGGTGCAATAATGTAAAATCAGCTTCAACTTTGGTATGGGGGTTGTTTTTTATGTTCTATGGCATGGCCTAAAATACATTTCTTTTCCTTTTAATTTCCCCTCTCTCTCTCTCTCTCTCTCTCAAAGACACGCGCGCACACACCCACCCTTTCTGCTCTCCTCTCTTGCTTTCTATTCTTCTTCTGCTAATCTTCTATTCTGCCTTCTGTTCATATTGTTTTTCCCTCAGCAGATCCTTTCATTTCTGAGAAGGGGGCTAAACTGTTTTTACATAAAATTATTCGTGTAAGTGTAGTGTCTGATAGAGATAAAAGTGTTGGCAACAAGTCTCTTTGGTAGGATCTGTTTTAAGGAATTCGGAAGTAAGCTTAGCCTATCATCTTTAAATGATAGAGAGATTTAATAGGTGTCTTGAGAATTATTTGAGATGGATGGTTTTTTACATATCTGCAAATAGGGTCTTAATTGTCATACCTGTTTAAAAATGACCCATTCCAAGATTTTTATGGGTCTTCTCGATACAAGGTTAAGGAATTTCTATTGTAAAGTTTTGATCAAGGACCATTTGGCAGCAAGTCAAATTGGTATGAAACACTCTGCACACGACTGAGTGAGGTGATCAGATGTGTTCAACCATATTGACAAGTGTCTATGGCTAGTGGGACATTTCAAGTAAAGTTATAAATGAATCAAAGTTTCCGAGATTAATTCTATTTATTTTTTTAAATGAATTAAATTTAAATTTAAATTTTAAATTCGTTTACTAAACGAGTCAAATTTAAATTGATAAGATTTAAAATTCTATTTATTTATAAGTTTAGGAGTTAATTTATAAATATATTTATTTAATTAAAATTATTTAATATTAAAATTATTATTTTTAAATTAAAATTAATAAAATTATAAATAAAATGAGTTTTTTAATAAAATTTATTATTTTTAAACTAAAAACCATTAAAATTATAAATGAAATCATTATTCAAAATATAATTTGATAAGAATTTGAATTGTATTAACTAGTTTGTTAAATAAATAAAAATTGAATAAATTTTAATAAGTAAACCTAATTTTTTTTAATTCAATTTAATTTACACTCTTTAATCTATATTTTTGGACTACTTTTTAGCTTTGTTAAAATAGTGGAGACTACAGATTGTAATTAAATTTCGGTTGTTCATATTTTTAGAAATTAGAATCAAAATCAAATTTTAGTTTTAGTTTCAATTCAGTACTATATACTTTCTTTTCTGGTTCGGTTCTTATTTCGGTTTCGATTTCAGTACAGTTTCAATTTTAGTGTTTGATTCCTATATTAATCTCATAAAAAAAAATTCAAACCAAAGACATATAATATTTCAATGTTATACATTTATCAAATTCATTGTTAAAATATATCAATACCAAAAAACACATACTCTAATAAAAAAATTAGTATCTAGATTTAAAGAAAAAAATAATAAAAGAGAAAAATATGATAATATGTTGTATTTGATAACGAAGTTTAGATTTGAATAAAGTAAAAGTTAAAACAAAAATAGAGATTAAAAAAAAAGAAATCGAAGAGAAAATGGATTTCCATCTTAAAACTATTACACATAAACTTAGATGATATTTCCAAAAATTTAGTTGATGAGTGCGGGTGATCTTGCAAAATAATTTATATGGATTAAAATTATCCATCTAATGAGATAATTAGGAAAATTATTTTGAAGAACTACTAGCCTTAACCAAATCTATTGTCGGTCTTTTAGGCGATAAATGAATTCATTAAATACATTTATATAGAAACGATCAAATGTATTGACTGATTAATTAACGATACGAAAAATTTTCAAATCGGAGTTAAAGGCATTACAAATTTTCTTCATTATAATGTGTTATGCACTGCTATGAATCTGTGGGATTGAGTTGAATATAGAAAGGGAGTGAGATATGATAACACAACCAAATAATTAATTAGGTCAAAAGGTATCATTTGAAATTAAGTTCACAGTTTACCTACTTTCCAACCAAATTTGTCCAATTCCATTACCACTCACCTACTTTACCCTCCATTTTCATTACCATTATTATTTTCTATCCAAATTATTTCTCATTTTATCTATCTATAAATGATTATATTTATTCATATGTATGTAATGAATTTACATACTGTTTGATTTTACATAATTATTGATTTCATTTTCTAAATTATTATAATTAATGATTATAGTTGAAATTTCATGTAACATATATACCACATACTATACACAATGCAAAGAAATTTAATAAAATTCTACTTTCTATACATCTATATAAATACATTGAAATTCAGTCTACATATATATATATATATATATTAATTTAATAATTGAAATATTGTAATATTAACCAAATTTCCCATCTAAGTTTTCTTTACAAATTACTTAAAATAGTACTCTTAACTAATCATTATAGCTTTTTTGAATAATTAAGCTTTTGATCTATGATAATTAGACGTTAATGATAGTATATAAATTTAGTGGGCCATTTGATGCGAAAAGAATATTTATAATTAAAATAAAAATATATATATATATACGAAAAGTAATAAGAGAGAAGATGGATGGAGAAAGTAGCAACAACAAATAAGCAGAAGAGAAGAAAGAAGAAGCAAAAACAGTAGCCAACAACCGCACGAAACAAGATCAAGAAATGAACATACATAACTATATGAAAACAATGCAACATCGTCATTGATAGTGATGCAAAGTTCGCCTTCTCCCATTATTAGTGTTTGATTCTGACGTCTTCTATGGAATCTTCGTATTCGTTAATGGAGTCATGATGGTGTATTCTTTAAATATTTTGTTCAGAAAAGTGATTTCGATTGCTGTTATTACACTTCAGCAACCAAACTACTGCTAATTTAATATCTATGTAAGACTGCAAGTGATGGAAATCTCAAATAAATTAAAGAAAGTTTGGTGCCTACACAGAAAAGAAACAACAAGTTGTGTTAGAATCTGAACTGGATCATGTAATAATCAAAGCAAGCAAGTAGATTTTTTATGTTCTTCTGGACCAGGAGAAGCATACTTAGACTGTAAGGCTACGTCATACATATGATAATGGGAGCAAGTTCATGGTTGCATTTAACCACATTCTCTATTGCGCTTTCTATCTTTTCCAAATCGTAGACTTGAAGCTAACCCATGAAAGAGAAGTTGTTAAAAAAGGTTAAGGACTATTCACCAATCAATTCCACCAATAATAATTAATGCCTTCAAAGTCAAGCTTAAACCGGTTTGCCTAGATCTATATAAAGGGATGCGTATTTTGCCTTAATCCCAATTCTCTCAGCTTTGCATATTTTTTCTCAGCCTTGCAAAATGGAGGCAAAGAGGTTCATTTTAGCTCTCTTTTTCTTCTTCTTCTTCTTAGTCTCAAAATCCTATGCTGATGCTGTGCACTACCCAAAAAAGGGCTCTCGAAACCCTTGCAAAAGATTAGTCTTTTATTTCCATGACATTATTTACAATGGCAAGAACTCCAAAAATGCAACTTCTGCTATTGTGGGTGGACCCTCTTGGTCTAACAAGACCATCTTGGCTGGGAAAAACCATTTTGGTAACCTCGTTGTGTTTGACGACCCCATTACTCTAGACAACAATCTGCACTCAACACCAGTAGGCCGTGCACAAGGGATCTACTTATATGACAGTAAAGAAATCTTCACTGCTTGGCTAGGTTTCTCCTTCGTTTTCAATTCTACTGAGCATAAGGGAAGCATTAACTTTGCTGGGGCTGATCCATTGATGAACAAGACTAGAGATATTTCAGTGATCGGTGGGACTGGAGACTTCTTAATGGCTAGAGGAGTAGCCACTTTGATGACTGATGCATTTGAGGGTGAAGTTTATTTCAGGCTTCGTGTTGATATTAGGTTGTATGAGTGTTGGTAACAATACTCACAGTTGGTTTCATTTGTTTCTTACCACCTTCTTTATTTTGATTCAGCATCGTTCTCCTTTACCTTGAAGGGTTTCAGGAATGAAATAATTTTTATCATCAGTCTTTACTTCAAATTTACTTATTTAATTCATATATTACCTTTTACAGTAACAAAAAAGACATTATAGAAAATAAATAAATAAATCCTTCTATATAAACTTCTTATTCCACATTATCTACTCATAGATTTTATATAATTCCATAACCTATGATACTGAAATTGCATTTATTATTAAATTAAGTTTGTGGTTGCAATATAAAATCTTTGCACCAACTGCAAAAGTGTTGCTTGTCTTTTAAACATACTCTCCCTTATGAATATGTTCATACATCCATGTGATAGATAGATATATTTTGGATTGATCGATCATATTGGGTTTGTTTCTTGGAAAATATTTATTTATTTTTTTATATTTTTCTAATATTTATACTCAATAAAGTTAGTCAATTATTAATATTTTATTGATCAAGGGAAAATTAAGCTATTTTTATTTTTCTTTTTAAAAATAAATTTATTAATATTTAAAATCAAGATGATTATTTTAGATTCTTATTTCTCCGTGATTAGATTCAACCATGAAAACAAGAAGTGTAGATGGGAACATTGTGGACAAATTGAAATGGTAAGAACAACAATCTGTAGACAAATTGATATTTGCCTTTTTTGCCCGCACGAGCTTTCTCAATTAGCAAAGCATGTGTCAGATTAAAAAAATGGTCCAGGTTCGAACCACGGCAGCAGCAGAGTGAGAGTTTCACCTATATGGGTAGATCCTTTGTGCGTACTGTATCCCTGCTTCCCACATGCTTGTCATTGGACTACCGTAATTTACCTTACTACTATTCCGTCGGGCCGGAATACATAAATTTTTAAGGTGAGAGTCCAAATTACCTTTTGAAAAAATTGAAACAACACCAACAAATCAACCCATTAAATCTATCTCCTTAATAAAAGTTATAACAATTGAGAAATTGAGCTTCTTGAGCTTCTTAAGAAAAAAAAAACTGAATTTTAAAGTAAAATTGATCTTAAATTATTAAGATTGAGCTGAAACAATAATTAAAGTTGGGTGTATGAAGTGATTGAGGATGGCTTTTTTAGAATAATTGTAACATTTTCTTGAAGGTAGGTAGAAACCTCAATTAACAAAATCTAATCACTCCATCTATCATTGAGGAGCTTTTCTTGAAATCATTACTCAATTCATAATTATTT
>CAOGCB010547621.1:0-17249 GCA_948266635.1 Cnidoscolus chayamansa | reverse complement strand
CTCATTACAAACATACACATATTTCATATTATATTATCATGCACAAGGTAGCATGATAGTTTCATGCACTATAACATGGTATTGTGCACATTGTTACACAATAACCCTATAACTTACCTTGGATCGCTTTTCCTTTATCAGCTCTTTCTCACACTTCAGGAACACTTTCACTTCTAGTACATAAACACATTATATTTTCACATCAATAAACGTTCATACTTGTTATTCAATTGTATGTAGCACTATTAGAAGCAAAAGTCTATACTTAAGGTCCCAAAATTTGGTCTAAACCTTATCTTTTCTAACTCCAATCGCTCTCAAATTTTATACACTCTATAACCATTTAATATTCAAGCTTACTTTAAAATTTTAGCTCGTTTCAAGTTCATTTGAGTCACTTTTTACTTACTCAAATTTAATACCCGATAAAATACCTCCACAACTAACATTTAGTGTTTCCAAATTCATTTCTCCATCAATTCAAGTCATTTTGATCCCAATTTTTAACTGAATTTTTATACTATATTAAAAAAAGCTCACGTAAAATCTCAGGTCATTTAGACTGCATTTGAGTACCAAAGTGACCATTTCTAATTCTGCAGATTTCCTGCATAATCCATTGTCACCTTCCCTTCATCTTATCTTTTAGTCCATTTAAATTCAGTTTTAGCCAAAGTTAAAAACATAAAACTTTTATCTAACATCCTATACTAGGTTCATATCAAATTTCATAATTTTATACCTTCATTAAGACCTCTAAATCGCTTATTACATTTCCTTTCCTGTTCTGAATTTTCAGAACTGGCAGGTTGACCATTGTCTGTTCTTTCTACACTTTCATGCCTCAAAAGTTTTAATTTCACAAACTAGTACTCTAGAAATTTGTATCTGACATTTTAAGCTTTTTATTGGTATATCATTTACCAGTTTTGGACTTTATTTGGTCCTCCAAAACAGTGACACAAAGTTACTGTTCACGCACTATGTACTGCAGGTTCAGTATCTGGCAGTGTGACCTTTAGTTGTTCTTCATATGTTTTCGTGTATCAAATGATCTAATTTCACAAAATGATGTCCTAAACATTTGTAGCTAACATTCCAAGATTTCCACCGATATATCATACATAATTTTTGGATGTCATTTGGGTCCCCAGAACAGTGTCACGATTTTATTGTTCATGCAAAAATCCAAATTTCAGATTTCACCCTATAATCCTTTTATCACTTCTTTGGCTTTGAGTACTTTGTTTTAAGTTTATAAACTAGGTTTTCAACAACATAACTTGTTTTCCAGATTCTAAGTGAAATACACATTCAACCCTAATATCTCCTTACTCAAGAACTACCCATAAAGAACTCTAAAGATTATCAAAGACAATTAGAACTAACATTTTCTATGAAGACTTCCCTTCCACCTCTTCTTTTTCTTCCTCTTCTTCCTTTTCCTTTCTTTCCTTTCTTCCTTCTCTCTCTCCCGTCGGGTGATCTCCCTCTTTCTCAATTGGTTGTGTGTGGTCTTTTGCTAAGTATTTAGTAAGTGTAATATTTATCCCCATGAAGCCACAATTTTTTTCACTTTTCTACCCTTTTGACTTTTCAACTCTTATTTCCTTTTCTTTTCATTCTTATTTCTTTATTTTCTATTTCCTTACTCTATTTCCTTTATTTTCCTATTTTACACATTTGATTTGTATTTCTATTTATTTTTCCATATTTCTTCATTTCCCATTAATTCGATTTTGCATTTCCTTTCCATTTTTCCACTTTCTTAATTTTCCTTATTATCTTACTTATTCATTTAATTGCTAATTTTATTAATTTAAATGACTAATCTCCTAGGCCCTAAATTATGTTCGTGACATTTTATATATAAAATAAAAGTATGTGTGGCATACAAATTAATAAAATCATGAAAAATATTAATTAAATATTTTAAATATTAGAATAAAATTTATAAATCATTATATTATAAAAATAAATATTTTACTATCAATTTTAAAATTCCTAATATAAAAAAAATATATATGGAGGAAGATCGTCGAATCATATGAAATACCTTTATTTTAAGAGATAGTTTGAATTTGATTCGTATATATTTTAAATTAAATTTAAATTTATCATATGATAAATCTAAGTTGAATTTTGATATTAAAATTTGAGATGAAGTGAGCTCAAATTTCAAATTTGAAAATTATTAGTAGAACTCAGCTTAAACAATTTAAATAAAATATTAATTAAAAGTTGATGTAAAATTATGATTTTTCAATTATACATAAAAGATGTGTTAAAAGACTTAATAAATTAATGATATTAAGCCGCCTAAATTGACTTTTTTTATGGAATTAGAAGTGAGCTCAAATTTCAAATTTGAAAATTATTAGTACAACTAAGCTTAAACAATTTAAATAAAATATTAATTAAAAGTTTGAATTATATATAGATAAAAGATGTGTTAAAAGACTTAATTGTTTTTCCATAAGGAGAGAAATTGTTAAAAATTTAAAAGCTTGTCGTATGCAATTTTATATGACATGAATAATCTTTCAAGCCTAAAAATCAACAGCAAATAACGCAAGACTTTTTGTGATTGGGTTTAATATTCAAGAATGAATCTTGTTAGTTATAAAATTCAGATTTCCTTATATTTTTATTTGAAGCAAAATGCTCAAAAACATATATTAATATGTTAAAAAGGCATTTAAGATTGCTGAATAATAAGCTCATATATTTAAATACACACACTCTACACAATATAAAAAGAGTAAAAGAATAATGATAAATTTAAAAAAAAAAAAACAAAAACAAAACCAACAAACCTTATTTGTAGTTTGCTGAATAATAATGTTTAATTTCACCATTTCCGTACAATCCTTCACATACTCACTCATTGCCATAGCTTTCAAAAGGATCTCCAAATAATTAATCACTCACTGCACTCTCAACCCATGACCAATATGAGATTGAAGTTTCCTTCATGACTCTAGTAATTTTAGAAACGATTTTAATACCATTAGATTAAAAAAAATCCAATACTATTATGAGAAACTCTAGTTGCTGCAGATTGCAGTAGCAGGGTGCGCCAGCTGCTACTCTTATGATCCCTAATTAAGAATGTTAGTAACTACTGCAGATCAAAACAGTGGCCTATCTATGCAAATTTTTGTTTGATATGAAGCTGTCAATCCCACATTAATCTATATAATAATATCAAGTTTCTAATCAAGATCGTGTTTCATCACTACAACAAAAATGACTTATCACAATGCTTTTTTAACAACACAAATAAGGAATGTAAATAATAAAATTTATTATGTAATTATTAAGTAAATAAATATAAACATCGGATAATTTAAATTTATTTAATAATATTTATTAAAAAACATTGAACTTTAAATAATAAGTCTTCATTTGCCAATATTATTATTATTGCGTTGCCATTTTTTAAATAATTTTTATTGGTATAAACAATAATTTAATTTTAAATATTGTCACTAAAATATTCACCAATTTGTATTTCTATTATAAAATGGATAATTTATTTATAATTTAATTTTTTAAGGATGAGAAAAAGAAGAGCTATGGTCCTACAGGTGTGGATTGCTACATGAAGGAACATGGTTCGTCGAGGGAGGAGGCAATAGAATAAATACAGAGAATGTGTGAAAATGCATGGAAGGACATCAATAAGGATTATATGGAGACGACTCATGTGTCAAGAATAATGCTCAAGTATTATATCTACCTTGCACGTACGCTAGAATTTATGTACAATCAGATTGATTACTTCACTGATGCATCAAGTATGAAACAATATATTACATCATTGTTCGTCGACCACCTGCCTTTAGGTTGAACTTACTTACGTTTGAATGATTGTCTGGTATGTATTATGGCATCGTGATAATGTCTTTCTGGATTTTAGCCTTTTCTCATGTGTGTGAGTCTGTCTATGTAGGCCCATAATTATTGGATTTCAAGTGTGAATGTACTTTGCTTTCTACTAAAATATTTAAATAATATCAATGGATGTGATGAATTTACATTACGATTCATAATTCATGGAATCTAAACTATGAACCATTCAACCCTAATTTGATTTACATATCCAATTTTAACCACATGCATTAATACACGAATTAAAACCGAAAAAACACAATCTGAGTGTACCTTTTTGCAGAAAACATAAAATCAAAGAGAATTTGTCCTTTTATATCCTTGTTCTTCACATTAATCGAAAGCAGAAAGAAGAAAAGACCAAAGAGAGAATCGAGAGAGAATGTCGTTTTAGAAAAAAAAAATTATTTTCTTTTACGGTTTTCGGAATATTTATATTCTGAAGAGGTAGCAACTGCCAACTTGGCAGTTGCATAATCTTATATGGATTCGGATCGACCCATATGGATGATCCGGACCCAAATTCCTTCATCTCCCACTCACCCATGATGGGTTGACTCTCTTTCATTATTCTGTAAATCCATACTTTACAAATAGACCGTGTGACCAGTGCATACTTTCGAGAGCTCAACAGCTATACACCTTAAGCTAATATAGTTTCTCAATTAATAAAGTTTTTAGAGTAGATGTAGTATGCAGTACCCTAGACCATTTATCACAATTAAATCTCTCACAATCTCTTTTATAATTTTGTTTTGAGTTCATAATTACGTTTACTCTTAATTAAACATAATTGATTGATTGATGAACACAAATAAAGTGATATTATTGTCATGATCTTCCTCCCTTTATGATGCTTTTAACCTTAACTTAACTTGCTTTTCTAGAAATTTTCTGCTAAATTGAATAAAAAACATAATCTTTTGATAACACTATAAGATAACAATCATTAAATTAAGTATTGAGTAACTGATTAGACTCATAACGGTATAAGGTGAAGATTACTTATAACATTGATGCTTCACACAATATCAAGTAGATATTTAAACTTGTATTTGCCTTATTTTGACATTTATTGCATTTATGGTATGAATCACGTACCACATTATTAATTTTTTTGTAAACACATGTCTTTATATTTTTAATATTGTGTAGATGATGACACAAACATTCTAATATTTGGTTTTGAGTTCACATATCTACTCCAAACAATATACTTCAGAACTCACATCTACATTTTATGACAGACCGATTATTATTATTATTATTATTATTATCATTATTATTATTATCAAAATTCATTCGCAAATATGACATTAAATATAAAATTTGAGCTCATATATATTATTATCTTTTAATAATAATAAGTTTATAATCATCATCATCAGTCACTTAGATAATGAAGACAAATGTTTGTATGAATAAACATTCTTTTATCTGTCTTATATACATTAATATATATATATATATATATATATATATATGTATATGAATTCACATAAAATATATGAACATAAAAGAAATACATCATATAAATATATTAATATCTACGCAATCCTAATGACCTAACATGCCTATTAAAAACTTTTTTAGCAATAGGCTTTGTCAAAGGATCAATTGTCATATCATACATAGATATATATTTCATGTTCACTTCTGTCTTAGAAATCATATCTCTAACAAAGTTATATTTTATATCAATATTCTTAGTCTTTCCACGGTACTTGGGATCTTTTATATAGGCTATTACAGTTTGACTATCACAATTGACCGTCACTGGTTTCACAGTACTGTCAAAACTCCCTAAATGTACTAGAAAATGATTTAGCCACACAACTTCTTGTATAGTTGCCGAGAATGTCATGAACTCAGTTTCCATTATGGATAAAACTGTACAAGATTATGTCTTACTACTCCATGATATGGCACCATTATCCAATAAGAAAACATATCCTGAGGGAGATTTTCTTCCATCCAAATCACCTCCCCAATCAGCATCAATATAACCCTTAAGAAGTAAAGTTTTTCCTTGATAACACAATGAGGAATCAATAGTGCCTTTAAGATATCTCTTTTTGATTGCTTTCCAATGTTGATGTCTGGATCGAATTGATATCTACTAATCAATCCGACAGCATAAAAAATGTCTGGTTTAGTACACATCATATCATATATAAGACTCCCGACTGCGTTAGCATAAGGAACTCTCTTCATCTATTCTCTTTCTTGTTAGGTCTTAGGACAAATTTTTCGACTTAAAGCTTCGGTTTTAGAAATAGGAGTGTCTATAGGCTTGCAAAATTGCATATTAAATCGTTCAAGAATTTTATGAATATATGGCTTTTGTGAAAGAGACAATAGATTTTTAGAACGATCTCTTGAAATCTTAACTTCAAAAATATATGCAGCTTCACTCATATCTTTCATTTTAAATTCAGAGGATAACCACTCTTTTATTTCTAAAATATATTCTTTGTCATTGCCAGCTATAAGCATGTCATCAACGTATAATGATAAAATTACAAACTTATCTTTGAATCTTTTTGTATAAACACAATGCTCTTCATCAATCATAGTGAAATTATATGACATAATAGCACTATGAAATTGAATATACCATTGTCTAGAAGATTGCTTAAGACCATAGATAGATCTCTTAAGTCTACATTTTTTAACGAAACCTATAGGTTGTTCCATATAGATTTCCTCTTCTAACTCTCCATTGAGAAAAGTAGTCTTAACGTCCATTTGATGTAATTCAAAATCCAAACTGGCTACTATGAACAAAATTATTCTAATAGAGGTAAATCTAACAACAGGTGAAAAAAGTTTCCTCATAATCAATTCCTTCATGTTGTGTATACCCCTTAGATACTAAGCAAGCTTTATATCTTTCGATACTTCCATCAACCTTCCCAATAGCTTTATGTCCCATAGGCAAATCAACCAACTCCTACACATGGTTTGATTGCATAGGCTCAATTTCTTCCTTCATTACCTTAATCCATTTATCCTTAGCAGGGCATGTGAGCGCCTCATTCACATTTTTAGGCTCCTAATCATCTTATGGAGTAACTATAAATGCTTCTCCTTCAATCTCAAAATGACGACGAGGAATACATGGACGACTTGTTCATCGCAGTGGAGATTGATAAATTGATTTATCAATGTTAGAGTTACTCCCACTAGGATCAACAGTATTAATTGAAACCTCAACTGGTTGTCTTTCAATATCAATATGAACATTTTCATCGATATTTGAAATACTCTCACTAGGAAAAATATCCAGGTTCTACAAGAGAAGTAGACTGATCCTTAATTTCATATAGAGACAAGTCTCGACTAATCTCTCCCTCTTTAGGAAATTCTTTTTCTAAGAATATGATGTCTTGTGATTCAAATTCTGCAACTATGTCACTATCATGTTCACCAATAAAAACATATCCTTTAGATTGTTTTAAGTATCTAATAAAGATACATTTCCTTCCCCTTGGACCTAATTTTCCAAATTTATGAGGAGCGGGAACAAAAGCAGCACAACCCCATGGTTTTAAAATATTAAAAACATGTTTTTTATTATTCTATAACTCATATGGGGTTGTAGTTACTGACTTAGAAGGCACACGATTAAGTATAAATGCGGCATTAAGTAAAACATCACCCCAATAGGATGCAAATTAGCTTGTGCCATCATTGACCTAACCATTTCAAGCAAGGTTATATTTTGATGTTCTACAACACCATTTTGTTGCAGTGTATAAGGGATAGTTAATTGTTGTTTAATTCCCTTTTCATCACAAAATCATGTAAACTCATTGGATAAATAGTCTTAACCATGATCGATTCTAAGTGCTTTTATTTTCTTATCCATTTGATTCTCAACTAAGTTCATAAACTTAATAAAGCAATTTAAAGCTTTAGATTTGTGAGATATCAAATAAACATATCCAAATCGAGTAAAATCATCCATAAATATAATAAAATAAATAGCACCATGTCTTGCCCTAACATTCATTAGACCACATATGTCAAAATGAATTAATTGTAATGGAGTTTCGACACTTATGCCATTTTCAAATGGTTTTCTTGCTGTTTTTCTAGCTAGGCAATATTCACAAGTAGACAACTCTACTTTATCAATATTACTAAGTAGGCCTTCCTTAGCCAACCTATTCTTGTGTTGTTGGCCAATATGACCTAGCCTAAGATGCTATACATTTACATCATTTGAAGAATCAAACGTAGATGTGAATAAAGAAAAAATTATATTAACAAGAACTTATTCAACATTTAATACGATAAAACCATCTAGAAAATATCAAGTACTATAATTGACTTGGTCTAAGAGTAAATCAACACCATCAGAATGAAAAATAACTTTAAAACCTAGTTTAATCAACTTAACAATAAACACTAAATTTTGATGAATTGCAGGTGCATAAAGTACATCATGCAGGTAAAGAATTGGGCCTTTACGCGTATTTAGTTTGCATGTTCCAATCCCTTTAACTTCCACTCTGGAATTATCACCCATATATATCCATCTTACTCCATGTTGGATTCGCCAAAATTCTACGAAGGCATTCCTATCCTTCACTATATGGTATGTTGCTCCTGAGTCTAAAGTCCACAAAGCAATAGATTCAGTTATAAAAATAGAGCTTGAAACATTAACAACACTCTTAAGTGTAAGAAGGTCATATACCTTTTTAGGCGGTGCACTGCAGTCACGCGCAAAATAGCATTTACTGCCACAATTGAAACATTTCACCTTAGCTATGTTTTTCTTTTTCTTGAAAGGTGCCTTCCCCTTTCCCTACTGATCAAACTTTGGCTTCTTGAAAGTCTATCCCTTCCCTTTCCTTTTCTGAAACCCACCATGCTTGCAATTGTGTCCTTGTCCATCTTGTGAACTGAAACCAACCATGTACACATTTGTATCAGACTTATTCATCTCAAGGCGCTCTTCCTCAAGTTCAAGATGTTGCATAACATCCTCCATGGTTTGTATATTCACATTGTAAGTCAGATGCATTTTCATATTCTCCCAGGTTGGAGGAGGGGAACGAATGACAGCTTGGACTTGTTGTTCATCAGTCAACACATGACCTGCATCTTTCAGCTCATGTACCATGTTAGACATATGCCTCAAGTGTTTTCGCATGGTATGATCAGGGCGTGTCTTATAAGTATCAAACTTGATAGTCAGTACCCTTAGTCTTGCCAAAGAAGTTTTTCCAAACTTATCTTTCAATGCAGACTATATGTCTTTAGCATTCATATGTTTGCAAAATTCCCGCATAACATCATCATCCATACTACTTAGCAAGGTAATGCGAGCTAAACAATTATTTTTCTTCCAAGTATCATAAGCCTCCTTATCTTTCACAAATTATTTAGATGTTCCTTCATCAGGTATAGGCATTATTATGTTCTAAGCCTCAAAAGTCTCTTGCTCTTCCAAGACATATTGGATTTTCATACTCCAAATCTCATAATTATCACCATTGAGTTTCTTACCCTTGTTTAACTTAGCGAAAATATTCTTAGCAGCAAATGTCATACTGATTTAACATTATAAAAGGAAGACAATAATATAATAAATAATTCAAATACAAAAAAATATATATATAATCATGCTAGGCTTACTTCATATTAGACTTAGAATAAAAAATTCACTAAGTTTACAATCATCATCTAAGAATTTAATGCAAAATAAGTCTAACAAAATTAACTATATAAACAATAATAATCTTTAAGTACGAAACTTAAGATTAAACTTGCAATTAATACTGATAGCATTTTAAAAAAAATACAATAAAGTCTATTCAAATTATCTACTACATTGAAGTCTTATTCAGTCTAAAAACATCCAACGAACAAGAATTGAATTAATCAAATCTTTGTACAAGTCATCATTCAACCTATAACCATCTTTTGGAAATACATATTTTATCAAACTTTGTCTCTTACTGTCTTTCATAGACAATCTCATAGAATGAGTCATAGTTATTTTAGCTATCTAACTAATGTGTTCATCAACAAAGCTTTTAACTAGATACTTGTAAGTACAATTGGTTTAATTACTCAATTTTCTCCAAAGCTCATCGAGGATACACTTCTGATTAATTGTAGGTAGAGCTAACCTTAGTGCATTGTATTTCTCAATATCCGATAAGAGATCCCCATTCCAAACTATACGTTAAATTAACCCATTAACTCTAATTATATGTCTCACTAGAAATTCTAAGTCATCTCCCTTCACATATAGAACCAAAGGCAGATCAATAAAATCTTTAATTCTCCTCATCACTCAAAACCGTTGTTCTTGAGTATTGATCTTTAAAGGCATTCTTATTAAACGTGCCATAATTTTCTGTAATAAATTACAGAAAATAATTACAAAAGTATTGATAAATTTTCATAATTTTCTGTAACATATTACAGAAAAAAATAAAGAAAAAATATTAATATTGTATAATTTTTTTAGATTAATTATTTGTGACTTAAAAAATTAAAATAAATTAATGGACAAAAAAATATTTAAAGTTTTCTTCCCTTAATTTTTATTAACATAATAAATTTAAAAAAATAAGCCACAAATATATATACATGTTTTAAAAAAAATACAGAATTTTTTTTATTAAACTGCCTTAATCAAAACGGCATGTTGTTTAAACGACAAAACGATAAATCATTTTAAGAAAACAACATTTTTTTAACCCAAAGCTGGCGCGCATCATGTGCCACGCACATGACTCGTGTACGCACTACATGTGGTGCATGTGATCCATGTGCCACCTTCCCGATCGAATTCCGCCGTAAATTTTTTACTAGTGGGGTTTTTTGGGGTCCCTCTTTCAATTGGTATAATTTTTTTTGTAGTCCTAAAACTTGATAAAACTAAAAATTTGAGAAACAAATTCTCAATAACATATTGAAAAATACACGTCTTCTTCAACCTAAATGTTTGATACAGAAAGGACTGATAATATATGAACTTCTAATATTTATATATAATTCATTATTTACATAAATTTTGAAAATAATATACCGATGTGAAGTCTGTGATCTCTATTTTGTATTTGTATAATTTTTTCTTACTAACTAATCACAATAAACAAATTTCACAAAATTTATGTAACTTTTAAAATTTCTGAGTTATGAAACAGAAGATGAAAAGAAATTTTTTATTGCTTTTGTAAAATCAAAGCCACTTAGAAATCAAGAATCAAACAACCTAAGCTCTAATAGCAATGATGAATTTACATTAAAATTCATAATTCATGGAATCTAAACCATGAACCATTCAATCCTAATTTGATTCACAGGTCTAATTTTAATCACATGTATTAATACATGAATTAAAACCAAAAACTACAATCTAAATGTACCTTTTTGCAGAAAACATAAAATCGAAGAGAATTCTTTGTCCTCTTGATATCCTTGTTCTTCAGAGTAATTGAAAGCAAAAATGAGAAAAAACTAGAGAGAGACCGTCGTTTTAAGAAAAAAAAATGAAAAATTATTTTCTTTTGCCATTTTCAGAATAATTCTGAGGAGGTGGCAACTGCCAACTTGGCAGTTGCACAATCTTATATGGATCCTGGTCGATCCACATAGATGACCTGAACCCAAATTTGTTAAGGATGTGCTGAGATTCTCTTTAAAATTATGAAGTCTTGAGCTCGAGTTTGAATTAGAGTCAATTATATTAAAATTTTAATTAATAAATGAGATTTTTATAATTTGTTAGTTTATACCAACGTGTTAGCTTAAAATTGATGTGATTAGAACTTAAATTTTAATATATTAATAGACAAATCATTTAAATATGATTCTAATGATGGGAAATGAAAATTTAAAATATCATTTAAGTTGGGTTTGCAATTTGATGTGTGCTAACCACAAATATACGGGTCGCTCAAATAATAAAGTGATAACTACAGTATCGTCCCCGCAAGGAATTGTGTTTAAGTACAAAATTACAAGTGAACAATTATTTGGACTATTAATATTGCAAAAAATAAACTAATTAATTAAAGAAATAAATAACAAAATGCAAATTAAGCTAAAGAAATCAAGGAATGTAATTAAAACTATAAGAACAACTAAATTAAATCACAAAACTAACTAAGATAATATAAAATTTAACAAAAGTTATTTCAAAGAATACCCAATTAAACTCGAATTTCCTTTAATCTAACTAAATAATGGGCAATTGTGAATTGAAGAGAATTAATTCTATACTCACTAAAATTCTCTTTCAAGATAACAAAATTGTATTTTAAGTAAACCAATTCGTGGCATTTGATTTAAATAAAACTCATCAAGTTCTTTAATTAATCTTAAAAATTCATCTTATAACCTTAGCCTATCTCTAGGTTAAAAATTTTCAGTTCTAAATCTTGATTTTCTACCATTAATTTTCACTTCACTTTAGATAGCAAATGACAAAGTGCAAATGACAAAGTAATGCAATCATTCCCAAGAAATAAAATCAATCACTGTCTCATGTGATTAGTTCAAAATAAACTAAATCCGTAATTAAAATCAAATAATACACGCTCAAACTTTGAAATCTAAAGAGATTTGCTAAATAAACATGTTATTTACAAGGAAATTCATAGAATATGGGCAAATATATATAGAAAATAGGTGTTGGCTTGAATGGTAGAATTGCATACGAGAGATCCTCTCTTGGGTGTGAAGAATTATTGTCCCTACTGTAGAAAATCCCTTCTTTCAGAGGTTCTCTTATTTTTCTTCTCTTTCTCCCCAAATTGTTACCTCCTGGTTCACATTGGGTTCTTCCCATTATTTCTTTCTATTTTCTATGATGATAAAAAACTGCACAATCTATTTTTTTTCTTTTTATGTTCCAAGTACCCAAACTGCCTTTATAGGTTAAAAACTGAGAAAATAAAAAGCTGATTCAGTAATAAATTTTGTCTAACTCTTTAAAATTTACTTTCAAATGCCTCTTTTTATCTATTTTTGACCTGTGAAATCAAAGAAAATCTTATAAATGTATAACTTATAAAAATTACTAATAAATAAATTAAATAACTAATTAAATGAGTGAAATGGATGCAAAATGGTATCTAAATTTAAATATAAAATAATGTTAACAAAATTCTGTGTATGCAAATATGGTTAAATTATAATGAATGTTATTGCCTTAGATGTATATTTATGTTATGTTTTTGGTAAAAATTATCAGTATGTAAGATGGTATTGTAATGTTGATCAAATTGAGTAAAAATTCGAATTTACCTAAATTATTGCATATGTATCAATCAATTGTCATGTTACTGTCTCATTTTGTGTAAAACCGTATGTTTGATGCTCTTAAATATTTGATCATAAATGATAATTAACTAACATATAATTATGGTCAATATGATAATTGTGAAAAAATATATGCTTGCAAGTTTAGACACAAAAAATGCAATTTGTAAGAAATTTTGCATTAAATTTTAAAATTATCTAAAATTATGTCGAATTGTATATGTTGCGTATACACAACACATGAAATAGTCATTTAGAGTAATTTGAAAATAATAGATATACAAAAATCGATAAAATTATAAATGTACTTATTTGAGATACTTAAAATCATGTAATTTGATGTGCTTGTATAAAAATTCTTGCTACATTCAGTTCCTCGACCAACTTCATTTGCATTGAACTTCGTGTTTGGGTGTCTTTTCATTTTTCTTACATGTGAACGTGAATGTATATAAATATTATAAATAAAATAAATATATAAATATAAAAAAAATTATAATCAATATGCACCTTAAAATAAAACTAGTATATAAAAAAGGAATAATAGAATTTTCAAATGTATTCTTACTTGTTTGATAATAACAACTTTCGTTTCATTTTCTTTAATAATAAATTATTTAGTTTTGTATTCAAATTCTAATTCTATTAATATTTATCTAATAAAATAATAATTTAATTAATCAATGTCTATTATACGAAAAACATATACATACATTTAATTAGAAGTTGGAGCTACATTAGTTTAAAAAAATAATTATTTGATTTTATACATATTATATAATTATTACATACTATATGTTAACTTAATTAAATGACCAATAAAAATGTATTAATTAGTAAAATGTTTTAACTATATTATTTTAGAAAATTTAAAGTGATATTTATTACACAATAACGTATGATATTTTAACTGAATTTTTTTATTTTTTTTATTTAACTTAAATAAAAAATTTCGAATAAAAATAATTAAATTAAAAATATTTTTAATTAATTATTTGTAAGGCATTGAAAAATGAAAAGCCAGTGTCTTTTGCCTAAGCGATAAGAAAGCGCTTATTATATGGTAAAAGATTATTCTCAAACTGAAATTCCCAAAATTTCAAATTCAGCAAAATTTCACGATTCCCTCCGGCTGTGACAGCTAGGTAAGATTCTTTAAGATCAAAAGCTTTGTTGTTTTGAAGATCTTATCATGCTTGGTTCAGTTTTCAGATATCATGATTCTGTTTGGTAGCTAATATGGCAGTTCAAAACCCTTTTTTCCCCCTTTCTCGTGTTAATTCGATAATGGAGAGTGATTTTGATCTTTTTATGCTAGATTGAGATTAGAGTGCGGTCAGTTGCAAAGAAGGGCAGTTTATTGATGTGAAAGTCAAGTATGAACAAGAAATCTAGTTGCTGCGCCATTTGTGAGAATTCAAATCGCGCTTCTATTTGCGCTGTTTGTGTTAATTATAGGTAATTTGCTTATTGAGGTCCTGAATTCAGAATCTTAGTTGCATGTTTTGTTTGGAAGCTTTTGTATTGCAAAATATATCTTATGGTTTTATGGATATTCAGATTAAATGAGTACAATACCTTGTTGAAATCATTGAAGAGTCGTCGTGATTTATTGTATTCAAGGTTGAGTGAAGTTCTTGTGGCTAAGGTTTGATTTTATCCCTTTCTGAACATTTAGGAACTGCTTTTCTGTTATGAAAACCCGTCTTATCCTTCTACTGGAGAGTTAAAAGGAATTCTGTTATCTGTGTGTTGATCAGGGGAAGGCAGATGATCAATTAAATTGGAGAGTGATTCAGAATGAGAAGCTTTCAAATTTGAGGGAGAAGCTCCGCTACAATAAGAAACAACTCAATCAAGGTTGGCTTCACTTAATAACTACAAATACACTTTAAATTGAAGGATATCCACTATTGATTGTTTGATCTCATTGTGCACATAAATCTTTGCAGGGAAGGCTAAGATTGAGAGGATGTCTTATGATTTGAATATTAAATATGGGGTGCTTGAATCAGCTCATAGTATGGTACTGACTATTTTTATTCGCATTTTTTGAGATTCACATAAATATCAACCAACTAGTTTGGCTTTCAGTAGTGATTTTGTATCTTATGCATAACCTCTTATTTTGCAGTTACAAAAAACCCGAGTGGAACAACTGGAGAACTTATTTCCAGAACTTATTTGCACTAAGAGTTTAGGGCATGTAAGAACTTGTCAAATTCCATTTTTACATTAAGTTTTTTTTTTTTTTTTTTTTTTTTTTTTTTGTGCCCCTAATATATATCGACGATGTGGTTACCTATACTTTTGCCCTAGATTGTTTTTGTCTATGACGTTGAAATACATTCTGTGAATTCCATTTACGCCTTTATTTTTGTTATTTGGTCTATTTATTGTGTTTTTGTTTGTTTAAGTAGCAAAAATCAATGCAAGATAATCTCCTTACTGCAGATGGCTATAACCTCTGAACTACTTCATAAACAATCAGTCATTGTAAAGCAGATGTCCAAATTATTTCCCCAACGTCGGGTAAGCACTCAGAAAATTAATCATGTTTTAATTTCTTTTAGTGATATATATGTCTATTCATTTTTCAATCACTACCTGTATAATGTAATGATTGTGTCTGTATGCATGCAATGCTATTTAGATGTGGTCTTTAGATTACCTTTTTTTCGATATTTTTTTAAATACTCAACTATATATGTTAGAATGAGAGCTATTTTTAAAGCATAAGGCTAATAGGTTTGAACTCTTGCAATTTTAAACTTCTGTGTTATGAAAGACCTTGAAAGCTGCAAGTCAATGTCATTGCAAAATATCAAATAACTTGAAGGGGAAATTGTTCAGCAGGACTATAAATGATTGGCCATGATATATGACAATGAGTGTAGGTGTTATGTTCCTGGATAAGGAATCTTGTCAAATGGTGATGACAGCCAACTTCAGCAATGAAGCCTTTCCTTTGCTGGGATTCTAACCTCGTGAAGAACCTATGATTAATGGGTTATGGAACTCGTTGAAGAGAGCTCCGAACCTTAGTTTCATTTGGGAGAGAGCCTTAAATTAAACCTCTTAAGATCATGTAAGAAATTCTGCATGTTTTTATTCAGATCTCAGTTCTCTCTATAAATAGAGAGGTTTACAAGCATATTAAGATTCTTACTGAATAAGAATCCCTAAAGGAACTAGCAACTGAAAAATAAACTTATGCTATAAAACTTATCTGAATATGATAAGGAAAATAAATTCTATAGAGATAAAAACGGAAAAAATAAATTCCACAAAGTTTAAGAATCCTACATCAACTATGCAACCTTGTCAAGAGTTCCAGCTTTTTTTTCACGCCTCTGGTACACCTACCTGTGAATGATTCTATAACATCACTTCCCCCCTAGATAAGGAGCTTGTCCTCAAGCTCGAACTTTACCCAATCTCATCTAAATGCATCTCTTTCTCATCATCCACCACTTCCAGCCAAAACAACTTCTTGCGCTGGTGCCCCCTGTATATGCCTCATCACAATTATAACACAAACCTTTGGCCCTTCATTTTGCCTTCTCAGCCTTTGTTAGCCTTTTAACGAAAGGAGAGGCCATACCATCTGAACTTGAAATTGCTGCTTCTATTGGATTACTAGTGCCGCTCGGAGTGGAGGTGGCTTTGCTAGTTGCTACTTCTACTCAAAGGCTTAGGCTAAGTTCATTGCTTGAGCAAGATTAGAAGGATTTTGCATCTCCATATCCAGCCGAATAGAGTCCAGTAAGCCTGCAATGAATAAATCAACTCGTTGATCATCACATATGGAATTTGCATGGGAACAACCTTTGAAACTGGTGCTGGTAGTCTTCAGTTGTGCCTATTTGTTTTAAATTGCCCAATTCCCCCAATGTGTTGCATACCATCGTTGTTCCAGATCTGGTGTACATCGTTTCGCCATTTGAGTGAGGGAATTGTGCTCTACACCAAGTTGTTTTGTTCCTGGATAAGGAATCTTGTCCCAGAGCGATGACAACCAGTTTCTTTAATTGAAGCCTTCCCTTTACTATGATTTTGACTAC
>CAOGCB010547507.1:0-15074 GCA_948266635.1 Cnidoscolus chayamansa | reverse complement strand
TTTTCTTTCATTTTATCCAGGACTTTGAGAGCTTCATTCAGGCAGTTCTCACGAGTTAGTACATAAATTAAAGAATTGTAAACCTTAATACCAGGGACCCAATCCCTTTTCTTCATTTCATCATAAAGCCTTAGTGAGTCGAAAAGATTTCCAACCTTTGAGAAGCAGGATATCATGTGTGTATAAGAAGTTGCATTGGGTGTAATACAGCGTTTTGACATTTCCCTCCAAACTCGCTTTGCTTCGAGCACATCAAGACATATGTTACACCATCCATTGAGAATGATATTAAATGCTTCAATCTCCAATGGGAAGAGCTTCTTATTAACAAGCATAAACTCTTCAGCCTCTTCAATGTTTCCATGTCTACAGAGGGCATTTAAGAGGGAGTAAAATGCTTCTTCATCAGGGGTCATTCTGAATTTCTCCATAATGTATAGCGCATGAATAGCATTGCTAGGATCGTTTGCAGCAGCATATCTAGCGAATAGAAAAACAAAAAAATAAAAAATAAAAAATAAAAAAATAAAAGGGCTTAAAACCGATGTAAATGGAACACATTCAATTTCCAGGAAGGATTAAAAAAGATCTGCTGAAGCTCTATTAAGTGTTGCTCTCAGATTATGTGAACCTCTTGTCTCCAGAAACATTTGCAGAGACACCAAAGCAAACAAAATGCTAACTTTATTATACTGCTCTCCAAAGAAAAACAGCTCAACATCTATGTAGAGAATTCCATAGCAAAGATAAAGCAATTTTGATAAGGTAAAGTTTAAAAGTTTCAAATGTAACAAGCAAATTGCTTGATTAGTCCTACATTCATTGAAAGAATATAAAAATTGCATTCAGTCAACCTTAAAAAAGGCAAATGAAGAACCCAATCTTACCTATCAATCATAATAAGCATCGCCTGCCGGGTGTTCATAGAAGACCGATACAAATCTCGAATCAAAACCCAAGCAATATTAAACTTTCTATGATTACCCAAAACCCATATCATTAACTCGTAAGACTTCTCATCAATGCAGCCCCATTTCTCTCCCCATTTGAAAGCCAAAAATGCCGGTCTCCACTCATGCCTTAGTTGCCAAATTACCGAATAGACTAAATTTTGTTCAGCTTTAGTGCTTGATGCATCAATAGAAGCTACGGCCTCAGCTTCTGCAGTGAAGTAAGCAGCCCGTTCGAGCAAATCGAGAAGGCCAGGTTCGAGGGATTCACGGGTATGGATTCTATTCTGAATGAGCTCAAACGGGTCTCTGAGGTTTTGGGTGGAGAAAGATTTGAAAGGGAAGAAACAAGAAGGGTTTTGATATGCAATTGAAAGTGCTCGATGGAACGCCTCAAAGGAGGAAAACGAGATAACTGAATTTGAAGTAAGCGAAGACGATGATAATGGGGAAACGATGGAGTGGAGGAGGGGGAGAAAAACTTGGGGATGAGATCTTTGCAACCTTCTCGCGACGGTGAAAACGGGCAACATGAGAGTCCGGTGGAGATGAGGATTTTCGCTGCATAAACTACCATACGGACATTATTAACTATGTAATGTAACCTTAATTGTATAAATGGAATACTTTAATTCTGAGAAAACTTTCCTTATATTTTCAAAATTAAATAATTTTTAATCGTGCCATTCAATTTTTCTATAAATTTATATTTTTAAATGGTAAATTATATAAATTTTATTTATAATATTAAAATATATTAATTTTAATATGAATGAGAGTAAAATTGCAAGATAATAAAAGTTATACACACATTTTTTTTTAAGGAAAAATTAACAGTAATAAAAGGCAAGACAGAAGTGAAGATGGTTGCATGTGAAATATGAGAAATTAAGCAGCTCTCACTTAAGAATTATTGCCAAAGTGAAGTCTTTCCATTCAATCAAAGAGATAAGAAAGAATATTCTGGTACAGAACTAGTCTCGTCCAAGAAATATTGGCTGTCACTACCATGAAAAATGGAGATGTTATTGGAGCCTCCATAGGTTGAAATGACTCCCCATTAGCATCTTGCATCAGATGGGCAAGCCAAAGATACTGTTCTTAGTCACAAAATGTAATCAGACAGCACTAAGATTTCAATTGAAGGCTTGCAGGCACAAGTTCCACTGAACAGTACCCTAGAATGTCAATTATTGTCCCTAAGTCATCACCACTTCTTGCAACTATGTGTGTATCACATGCATCTGCAACTATATGTGGCAAATATTCATTCTATCAGACCACCTCGGCACAACTCTCTCTCTCTCTCTCTCTCTCTAAAGTTTTCAGTATTCACTTGCATTATTACTATTATGAAGCAAGATGAAACCAGAAGCAGAAGGCTTCACAAAGTAATAGTAGTGACCACTTACAGAATAATAAAAATGGCATTCATTTGGACAGTTCTTCTGGTTCTCCAGCATTTGGTTTTAATATCTCCTTTTGCAGTTTCAGGTTATCAGAACCATTCCTTGCTTGCAGACAAGGCTGCTCTTCTAGCATTCAGGAAGACCCTGATTTTAGATCCAAATTTCAGACTTGCTAACTGGGTTGAGGCTGTTGATGTCTGCAACTTCACAGGTGTCAGATGTGACAAGCACCGTCACCGCATAGCACAACTGAATCTGTCCAATTATGGACTCACAGGGCCACTTTCACCAATCATTTCAAACCTCACTGGACTTCGAGTTCTCAACCTAGTCGAGAACTATTTTTTTGGCCTTGTTCCTCCTGAATTGTCTTTCCTGAGACACCTGCGCCATCTCCGGCTAGACTCCAATAATCTAAATGGCTCGTTGCCAGAGTCTTTTGCACTGCTTTCAAAGCTCACTTTAATAACTCTCATGGGCAACAATATGAAAGGTGAACTTCCACCTTCTTTCTTCTCCAACTGCACTTCATTAGGAAATGTAGACCTGTCTTACAACTTTTTCACAGGAAATATTCCTGAAGAAATTGGAAACTGCCCAGACCTGTGGACCATCAATCTATACAACAATGAATTTACAGGACAGCTTCCTGTATCATTAACCAACAATTCACTTTCACTCTACAATATAGATGTAGAGTATAACTGTCTTTCTGGTGAATTGCCTGCAAATCTTGTAGGAAATCTACCTTCACTTGGCTTGCTCCATCTATCATATAATTATATGGTTGGTCACAATAACAACACCAATCTTGAGCCATTCTTCACTGCACTTGGAAATTGCACCGGCTTAGAGGAGCTTGAATTGGCTGGTATGGGTCTAAGAGGTACATTGCCTACTTCCATTGGCCAACTTAGTGCCAAACTTTCTTCTCTTATGCTGCAAGAAAACCAGATCTATGGATCAATCCCTTCAGTTATAGCAAATCTAACAGGTCTTACAGTGTTGAATTTGACATCCAATTTTCTAAATGGAACAATTTCAGCAAATATCAGTCAGTTGCTCAACCTAGAGCAACTTTTTTTATCGCACAACTCGTTTACTGGTGAAATTCCTGCAGCATTAGGTCAGTTTTCTCATCTTGGTCTGATTGATCTGTCAAATAATCAATTCTCTGGTGAAATACCAGCAAGTCTAGGAAATTTAGTTAGGGTGAACTATATGTTTCTCAACAACAATCTCCTTTCAGGAAGCATACCTCCAACGTTGGGGCAGTGCGTTGATCTGTACAAGCTAGACTTGTCCTATAACAGATTGATAGGGAGCATTCCTCCAGAAATATCAGGAATGCGTGAGTTGAGAATATTTCTAAATCTTTCACACAATCATCTTGACGGGCCTTTGCCGATTGAACTGAGCACACTAGAAAATGTTCAAGAGATAGATGTTTCATCAAACAATCTCACTGGAAGCATCTTCTTTCAGATATCAAGCTGCATTGCATTGAGGATGGTGAATTTATCGCATAATTCCCTTCAAGGCAACCTACCAAACTCACTTAGTGAGCTAAAGAACCTTGAAGCCTTTGATGTTTCTGGAAATCGCCTCTCTGGAAAGATCCCAGTAAGCCTCAACAAAATTCAAACCCTCAATTATCTGAATCTTTCGTTTAACAACTTTGAAGGACTTATTCCGTACGATGGAATCTTCACTTTTGTCACAAATAGATCATTCTTAGGCAATCAGCATCTTTGTGGTACAGTTTCTGGCATGCCTTCTTGCTCTCAAAAAAGACATTGGTTTCGCACACGTACGTTCTTGATTGTATTCAACCCAGTCATTTTTGTATCAGCTTTCTTTACAACAATATGTTGCGCAATTGGAATCCGCCGCATTAGGATAATGGTTTCCTCTCGAAATTCATTGAGAACTGCGAGAACAAGAAAACCAACAGTGCCAGAATTGATACACAATTTTCCAAGAATCACATATAGAGAACTGTCAGAGGCCACTGAAGGATTTGATGAACAAAGACTAGTTGGTACAGGTAGTTATGGACGTGTGTATAAGGGAATTCTTCCAGATGGTACTCTGATAGCTGTAAAGGTATTGCAGTTGCAATCTGGAAATTCAACAAAAAGTTTTAACAGAGAATGCCAAGTTTTGAAGAGGATTCGGCATAGAAATTTGATCAGGACTATAACAGCATGTAGTCTTCCTGATTTTAAAGCTCTCGTTCTTCCATATATGGCAAATGGAAGTTTGGAAAGCCGTCTCTACCCACATTCAGGAACAGGTTTTGGTTCAGGCTCCTCTGATTTGACTCTCATCCAAAGGGTGAACATTTGTAGTGATATAGCTGAAGGGATGGCCTATCTGCATCACCACTCCCCTGTTAAAGTCATTCATTGTGATCTCAAGCCAAGCAATGTTCTTCTAAATGATGAAATGACGGCTCTGGTTTCTGACTTTGGTATTGCAAGGTTGGTTTTGACAGTTGGGGGTGGAAATGCTGGACTTGTCGACAATATGGGAAATTCTACTGCAAACTTATGCGGATCTATCGGATACATCGCACCAGGTACAGAATTTTCTTCTGCTTCTCTACCTGCAAAAAAGTTAACACCAAATCAAGAAAGTTAAAAAAACACTCATCAAACACAATGCAGGCAATTGTAAGCTGAACATAACTTCACTTCCCTTGTTCTGTCTCATGGTTTTCTTGAACTCATTTTCCACATAAAAAGTCTGTTGCAACCAATTGGCACCAAACATATCTTGAGTCAGTTCTAATTTGATAATGCAGAATACGGGTTTGGTTCAAACACATCTACAAAAGGAGATGTTTACAGCTTTGGAATTCTAGTTCTTGAGATTGTTACTAGAAAAAGACCAACAGATGAAATGTTCGTTGGTGGGCTAAACCTGCACAAATGGGTGAAGAATCTTTACAATTGTAGAGCTGAACAAGTGATAGACTCTTCATTGCTAAGAGCTTCAAGAGAACAATCCCCTGAAATTAAGAACATGTGGGAAGTGGCAATAAGAGAATTGGTAGAGTTGGGTATCCTTTGCACTCAAGAGTCCCCCTCCAAAAGGCCTACAATGGTTGATGCTGCTGATGACTTGAATAGGCTAAAGAGGTATCTCAGTGGGGATACAACTGCCACATTTGCATCCTCACTGGGAAATTTGTCATCAACAGTAGGAGATGACTGGTACATAAAACTGTAAAGTTTTCTGATTTTTCAAGAAATTTAACTCTAATTTTGTCATTGACCAAATCATTCATGTATGAAGGAAATGTGCACATAGCTTAACGTTCACTGAAAATGTAATCTTGGAAGGGTCCAAGACTTGAATTGTTTAGGAGTGCAATTAGCAATTAGCAAATGAAAGTTTAAACACAATTTTAAGTAGGACAAGAAAAAATTTAGAACACTATTAAAATTTTCATCATTAGTATCATTATGATATGCAAGAATTTACAATAAAGAAAGTTTTCAACTCCATAATTCCCAAATCGTTGCCTTAAACTACTACATAGAGTTCACTCAAGAAAGAACCAACAAGCAGAGCCCCCCCACACACTATATTCTAATTTCTCACAAGCTCAATCAACTTCTTCAATTTTGGGTCCAGCACCTGAACCGCCGGTGCCGGCCTTTCCATAGTTTCCATTTGGCATTTCGGCTCCACCCATTGGTACATCACCACCTGCACTACCCTGGTACATCTTTGCAATTATTGGATTGCACAGTCCCTCAAGCTCCTTCAACTTATCTTGAAGCTCCTCCACCTCTGCCAATTGGTTCCTGTCCAGCCACTCAATAGCCTCATCAATTGCCTTCTCAATCTTCTCCTTGTCTGCGGACGCCAATTTTCCGGCGAACTTCTCATCCTTCACTGTATTTCTCATGTTGTATGCGTAGTTCTCCAAGGCGTTCTTGGCCTCCACCTTCTTCTTCACCTCTTCATCCTCTGCTTTGTACTTCTCTGCTTCTTGCACCATCTTTTCAATTTCTTCCTTGCTCAATCTTCCTTTGTCATTAGTGATTGTGATCTTGTTCTTTACTCCGGCAGTCTTATCCTCCGCAGAGACATTCAAAATACCATTGGCGTCAATGTCGAAACACACATTAATTTGAGGAACGCCTCTAGGTGCAGGTGGAATTCCAGTGAGCTCGAATTTACCAAGAAGATTGTTGTCTTTTGTTCTAGCTCTTTCACCTTCGTACACCTGAATGAGCACTCCTGGCTGGTTATCAGAGTATGTAGAAAAGATTTGCTCTTTCTTGGTAGGAATCGTCGTGTTTCTTGGAATCAAGACTGTCATTACACCACCAGCAGTCTCAATTCCGAGGCTGAGAGGAGTGACATCCAAGAGAAGCAAATCTTGAACCTTCTCATCCCCTTCACCTGTAAGAATTGCGGCTTGGACAGCAGCTCCATATGCCACGGCCTCATCTGGGTTTATGCTCTTGCAGAGTTCCTTTCCATTAAAGAAATCTTGCAAAAGTTGCTGAACTTTTGGAATTCTTGTTGACCCACCGACGAGGACAACCTCATGAACATGACTCTTATCAATCTTGGAGTCACGAAGACATTTCTCCACAGGTTCCATGCACCTTCTGAACAAATCCATGTTCAGTTCTTCAAATCTTGCTCTAGTGATCGTTGAATAGAAATCAATACCATCATACAGAGAATCAATCTCAATAGTTGTCTGTGAGGTGGAAGATAAAGTTCTTTTTGCCCTCTCACAGGCGGTTCTCAATCTTCTCAGAGCTCTAGCATTGGTACTGATATCCTTCTTGTGCTTTCTCTTGAACTCTGCAACAAAATGGTTAACAAGCCTATTATCGAAGTCCTCTCCTCCAAGGTGGGTGTCTCCAGCAGTAGCCTTCACTTCGAATATACCCTCCTCGATCGTTAGAAGAGAAACATCGAATGTTCCTCCACCAAGATCGAAAATTAGCACATTCTTTTCGCCTGCTCTTGAACCCTTCTTGTCCAAACCGTAAGCAATGGCTGCAGCAGTAGGCTCATTGATGATTCTCATCACGTTTAGCCCTGCAATAGCACCAGCATCCTTAGTAGCCTGCCTTTGTGAATCATTGAAATAAGCAGGCACAGTGACCACCGCATTCTTCACAGTCTGACCCAGATAAGCCTCAGCAATCTCTTTCATCTTGATTAGAACCATAGAAGAAATCTCCTCAGGCGCAAACTGTTTCTCTTCCCCTTTGAATTGCACCACGATCATAGGCTTGTCACCAGGGCCAGAAATGACCTTGAAAGGCCAGTGCTTCATGTCGCTCTGGACAGAAGGATCAGAGAAGCGCCTACCAATGAGACGCTTGGCATCAAATACGGTGTTCTGAGGGTTCATAGCAACTTGGTTCTTGGCCGCATCGCCTATGAGACGCTCAGTGTCAGTAAAGGCGACATAAGAAGGAGTAGTTCTGTTGCCCTGGTCATTAGCTATGATCTCAACACGATCATTCTGCCACACGCCCACGCAGCTGTAAGTGGTGCCAAGATCGATGCCAATGGCTTTGCCTTCAGTCTTTGGCGCCATTCAAGAAAATGTTTTAACAGTAACAAGAAACAAAGAGAATTCTAAAGTAAACAAGAAAGAAGGCTAAATAAAAGAATCAAGAATGGAAGAAAAAGATCTGTTCCGTTGGCTTTTGTGATTCAGATTGTTCGTAGTCTGAGGGTGATGGAGGGAAGACTAGAGATATATAAAGGGTGAGAGGCGGCCATTGAGAAATTTCGAGAAAAGAGTAGAAGAGAATGATATTGATGAGGCAGTCAGCAAGCTCCACGAGTGAAAAATGTGTAACTAGAGAGTTCTGGAGAAGTAGCGACTGGTGAGGCAGTTTCTCCTCTTTGTGTAACTAGAGAGTTCTGGAGAAGTGGCGACTGGTGAGGTAGTTTCTTCTCTTTGGATTTTCACAAACACGTTGTTTATAGGCGTTATAGCTAAGCCCAGAAAACTTGGGCTTATATAGACCCGGCTCAGTATGTTAACAGCGTATTGAAATTGAATTATATTTTCTTTTTATGAAAAAAAAAATCAAAATCCATGATACCCTGGAATCCGATTAAATCGATTCGATTTAATTTATTTTTAATTATATATAATTTTAATTTATTTATTCAATTCGAATTTTTTTAAATAAAAAATTAAAATAATTAGATAATTAATTAAAATAAATATTTACTATATAAAAATTATATATAATTTAAAATTAAAATTGTGCACTACAAATTACGCATATATAAAGTAACGATACATTGCATTTTTATTGTAGCGAGCAAGATGGGATCCTGGCTTTACGAAGGCCAATCGTAGCTTGCCAGCCCAGCTCCAGAACTCTCTGGTGTTTCACTTCGTTCTTTAGAACTCTCTCCAGTTTCCTTTGCCTAGACTCTTCTACCAATCTCTCTTCAATCCTCATAGCTTTCTTCACCTAATTCACATCTCTTATATATTAACCCCACAACCTCCATTTCCACCCCAGACTTCTCAAACCAATCTTATCACTTCCTTGAGCTGTAACTTTCTTGCTTCAATGGCCTCAAAATCTGAAGGCAAAGCTATTGGCATTGATCTTGGTACCACCTACAGCTGCGTGGGCGTTTGGCAGAATGATCGTGTTGAGATCATAGCCAATGACCAGGGCAACAGAACTACTCCTTCTTATGTCGCCTTCACTGACACTGAACGTCTCATTGGCGATGCGGCCAAGAACCAAGTCGCCATGAACCCGCAAAATACTGTCTTTGATGCTAAACGTCTCATTGGCAGGCGCTTCTCTGATCCTTCTGTCCAAAGTGACATGAAGCATTGGCCTTTCAAGGTCATTTCTGGCCCTGGTGACAAGCCTATGATCGTGGTGCAATATAAAGGTGAAGAAAAACAATTCTCTCCTGAAGAGATTTCTTCTATGGTGCTGACAAAGATGAAGGAGATTGCTGAGGCTTTTCTGGGTCATAATGTGAAGAATGCTGTCATCACCGTTCCTGCTTATTTCAATGACTCGCAAAGGCAGGCCACCAAGGATGCCGGTTCTATTGCAGGGCTAAATGTGATGAGAATTATCAATGAACCTACTGCTGCAGCCATTGCTTATGGTTTGGACAAGAAGGGATCAAGAACTGGGGAGAAAAATGTGCTAATTTTCGATCTTGGAGGAGGAACATTCGATGTTTCTATCTTAACAATCGAGGGGGGTATATTCGAAGTGAAGGCTACTGCTGGAGACACCCACCTTGGAGGAGAGGACTTCGATAATAGGCTTGTTAACCATTTTATTGCAGAGTTCAAGAGAAAGCACAAGAAAGATATCAGTACCAATGCCAGAGCTTTGAGAAGATTGAGGACCGCCTGTGAGAGGGCAAAGAGGACTCTATCTTCAACCTCACAGACGACTATTGAGATTGATTCTCTATATGAAGGTATTGATTTCTATGCAACGATCACTAGAGCAAGATTTGAAGAACTGAACATGGATTTGTTTAGAAAGTGCATGGAACCTGTGGAGAAGTGTCTACGTGATGCAAAGATGGATAAAACTCAAGTCCATGATATTGTTCTTGTTGGTGGGTCGACGAGAATACCGAAAGTTCAACAACTTTTGCTAGATTTCTTCAATGGGAAAGAACTCTGCAAGAGCATAAACCCCGACGAGGCTGTTGCATATGGAGCTGCAGTTCAAGCTGCAATATTAAGTGGTGAAGGAGATCAGAAAGTTCAAGATTTGCTTCTCCTGGATGTCACTCCTCTTAGCCTTGGAATTGAGACTGCCGGCGGGGTCATGACAGTCTTGATTCCAAGGAACACAACAATTCCTGCCAAGAAAGAGCAAGTTTTCTCAACATATTCTGATAACCAGACGAGCGTGCTCATTCAAGTATATGAAGGCGAAAGAGCTAGAACCAAGGACAACAATCTCCTCGGGACATTTGAGCTTAAGGGCATACCTCCGGCTCCAAGAGGTGTACCTCAGATTAACGTGTGCTTCGATATTGATGCAAATGGTATCTTGAACGTGACTGCGGAGGATAAAACTGCAGGAGTGAAGAGCAATATTACAATCACCAATGACAAGGGAAGATTAAGCAAGGAAGAGATTGAGAGAATGGTGCAAGAAGCAGAAAAGTACAAGGCAGAGGATGAGCAAGTGAAGAAGAAGGTAGAAGCCAAGAACGCCATAGAGAACTACGCTTATAATATGAGAAACACAGTGAAAGATGAGAAAATTGCAAGTAAACTGAATCCAGAAGACAAGCAGAAGATTGAGAAGGTAATTGATGAGACAATTGAATGGCTTGATAGGAACCAACAGGCAGAGGTGGATGAATTTGAAGACAAATTGAAGGAATTGGAGGGCTTGTGCAATCCAATTATTTCAAAGATGTATCAAGGTGGTGGTGGTGGAGGAGATGTACCTATGGGCAGCAGTGGTCAGCAGGGAAGTGGGTATGGCAGTGCTAGCTCTGGTGGTTCTGGAGCAGGGCCAAAGATTGAAGAGGTGGATTGAGGGTTGAAAAAGTTATTGAGCTCTGCTCTTGTGCTTCATCAAATTCCAAATAATGCTTTGTACTTTGTTTCTTGAAACCATAATAAATGCTTATATTTTTGTAAAAAAATAATATACAATCAACATTTCAATTATTTTACTTTTTAAATATTAATTGAATTAAATCAAATTAAAAAGAAAAGAATATAATATATATTATTAATTAATTAAAATATAAATAAAAATATATAATCATTTGTTATTTGTAAAATAATTATTATAAATAAAATTTTTTAAACAAAATTATAATTAATATATTAAATTTGTATATATAATTAAGATATGAGAATTTTAAAATATAATTTAAGGGATAATGGTACAACTTTTATTTTAATTTGAGTTTATAATTACATTTAATTAAAAATATTGTCATGATAAATTTAAAATTAAAATATAAAATGTTTCATTTTTCTTATCTAATTAACATAAAAATATTCATCTACGGAAAGAGTCATTATTGATAAAAATCATACTATGAATATATTCATATCAAATTATTAACTTCATAATATAAATTAATAAATGAATTATAAATTGTTAAAAATCAAACAAAAAGTATATGAATCGAAAATAAATCATAATATGATAACGAATTAATGAAAAAAATTGGACAAAAGGGACTCAAGATATTAAAATATTTTTATTAATTTTTATTTTCAAATTTTAATTTATTAATTTAAAATATCACTATAAATTTAATATATGATTTAGAATATATATATATATATATATAAACATCATATTAAAATATTTATTATCTTTTAATAAATTTAATATATCTACTTTAAAAAGGGCTAAAATAAATCATATTTCATTCTTTAAATTCATCACATGCATAATTGCAAACACATTTAAATCATAAGATTCAAGATCAATTAAAAAAAAACCCAAGAATTAGGTCAATAAGCATAAAAGAGCAAAATAATCAGCACACAAAAATCCCAATAGGCAAAGGCAAGCATGTGAAACTCGTCATAAATAAAATTTCTGTGTAGAAAAAGAAAAGGGGAAAAAGTATCAGATCCTGTTTACATTTCTGATCAGCAAGCACTACAGTTGATTTTGATGTTGATATTGATTATGGCCCAGCATTTTGATGATGAATTCAAAGAGTAGAGCTTTCGACCTTTATTCTAGCACCCATTAGGAGGAATTACTCATTCCTTTCATACCCAAAATACGGTGAAATAATATAAGTGAAATCAAAGGGAGGAAAGAACTTCTAAAGTGCACTATTGAAACACTTGATCGTGACATTTCTGTTTTAACAATTCAAAATTTGAGGCAACTGCTGCTGCTTAGCTTGTACAGATTCCAATGGAACTTTGTCTTCTTATTCTTCTCACACTGTGAAATGAATAGACAGAATTTGATATAATAATATGGGATATGAGACACTAAACTGATGCCTTCAAAAGCCTTTGCTACTTTTTAAAGCTGCCCCTTGGTCACCATCGTCTTTTTAACATAATCTTGATGTGTATAACAAGCAGCATTTTATGGGCCACTTCTACATAATCTTGATGTGTATAACAAGCAGCATTTTATGGGCCACTCCTTCATATTCTCACACAAGTTTTACAGCTACTTTTTCCTAAAGAAGAAATTCCTGAAATCTCCAGTGAAATCTATAACATCCCCTTACAGGTGCCTATCAGAACAAGCCACCCCCATCCAACAACATTTCCCTCTCCCCCCAACCAAACTTTCCTTTCTTGATTTTCTCCTAAAGAAAGAAATATAAAACCAGAGAAAACCCATTGAGGAAATGAGGTTAATACTTCTTGCATGGTCCGTCATCTTCTTATATGGTCATGTCATACCAAATATGGCTTTTGAAGGCAAGCCCTCATCAAAACAGGAAGATTTCACCCTCTCAGAGCCTGGTAAATATGGAAAATTTCATGGTACGGGTTATGGTGACTCCTTCTATCTTTATACAACTGTTTCTCATTAGGGCAAGGTTTAATGTTAGACTAAAATTTTTGACCCTGCAGATCTAAATGAAACTGAGAGATTTAATGGAGAAGATGAAAGAAAGGAGCACAAGGAAAACTATGAACTTTTTCACTCAATGAAGGGGCAGAAAGGGAAGGGAGCTTATGGGGGTGCAAATATTGTTCACCGCCCACGCCCTGGAGAAAAGAATGCTGCAGTATTAACAGGAAAGCCTTCCTTCTTTGTTTCAGCCACCATGTTGTATGTGAGTTGGGCTTTGGTTCTCGTGTTTTTCTCCATTCTAAGTTAACTTAGGCACAAGATGGATGCTAAAGTTTGATTTCTTTCTCTTGGTGGTCAATGGCAAGAGTTTGGTGTAGGTCTTGGCAAGGATATGCTTGAAATACTTAGGTGTCAATCAGTTTTCTGGTTATGACTTGTGTGAGGTTTACTAGCTGACAGTACGTTGGTTCATTAGTAAGAGATTTAAAGCAATCTTAAGTCTTAAATATTGAGAGTTTTGAGTGACCCCTCCAACAAAGGTGTGATGGGATTCCTCCTATGTGATGGAAGCAACGATCTACTTGCTTCCCATTTTTATGTATCAAAAAACAAGAGTTATCAGGTCTGGGTTTTTTTTGAATTATTATTTTGAGATTTTGTTCTTTCATGTAGTTAACAAAAATAGAATTGAGTGTTCATTTTGTAAATGGATGTGTCATCTTTGGGTTCAAACTGTTGATATATCTATATAAACCACAGAAACTTTGGCCCTTGACCATGGGAAAATGCCTCACTGAAGCACCATGGCAGAGTTCAAGGGTCAAAAGTTCGGTTGCATTCTTCTCTTCTAAAAGCTGAGGCCAAGCACTACTAATAACAGCAATATGCAACATCCATATTTATCAAATATTTCTTATGAGTCACATAATTGTTCCTAGTTTATAAACAACCTTACAAAGTTCAACAATATTACACTCATTAAATTAGGCAAGATGTTCCTTCTCTCTTCCCAGAAGCCCACAACAGGTAACATTTTATCTGTGCCATTGCACCAAGGAAATGAAACAAATAAATAAAATAAAAAATTATTGTACCATATGAAATTTGCCTTGGCTTTCTATTAACTCCCAGCGGTTCAATTTCTTAAATTTCATATAAGAACTTCTCAAAGAGTTTCATATGTTCTGATTGCAACGCAATGGCTACTGATAAGCTCCCATCATTAGTTGGGCTTGGCAATATGAAGGAAAGCCCCTCGTAAGGAATACCACAGGGCCCCATAAATATGGGTCTGCCCCATCCAAAATCTGCATCATGGATGGGCAGCCTAACCCAGCTGGTAATTCCAAGATTTGGGCACTTAAAAGTATGGGCTCCACGAACAAGAGCTGATAAATCAGGCTGAAGCTCAAGGTAATCAAGGGCTGACCTTAAGTAATCATTGTCCATGTGAACCAATGCATCGTGAATCCTGCCTGCAGCATACCAAGTTGGCTTTGATTGTAGATCACCTGCTGCTGCAATTGGTGTTGCTGTAAATATCACATTGCCAAAATAACCCGGTGGAAGTGGGGGGCGCAATCTGGACCGTCCATCGGTTGCTATGTATAACTTGGATTCTTGATCATCTGCAAGTCCACGAGCCCTGCAAGCAGATCTCCATACGTGACCTGCCAACATCTCATAAGAGCTATAACTTATAGTATTTCCATCTTTCTTTGCCTTGGACTTGAGTGTGTTAAGCTGATCCCTTGTCAACTTGAAAATGGAGACTGTCGTGGCATCTGGTTTCGAGTTCTCTGCAGGATCCTTCATGACTGGAGGAGGCTGGTATTCAACGTGGTGGAATGCAGGGTGAGGTGGGTCTCTGGCCCGGAGTAGGGTGCGGTCAATGAAAGGGGGAATGGTAACGCCAAGACCACGAGCCATATCTGACCACGTATTGACGAAGTGAAGACCGGAAAATCCATCAGCCGCATGGTGTTGCATACCAACACCAAGTGATACTCCGCCACATTTGAAGTAAGTCAACTGCAGAGAATGAGAATAGCATCAAAACTGTTAAAGATACTCAGAATAATGAGTCCACAATTAGTTCAATAAATTTTGCCTCACTCATTACAACGATTTATTTCAGTTAAATTTTAAAGATTTTTCATTTTAATTTTAATTATTTATTCTTT
>CAOGCB010547175.1:0-15590 GCA_948266635.1 Cnidoscolus chayamansa | reverse complement strand
TTAAGTCATCCACGTATATGCTAACAATAAATAGTTTACCTTCATTACTTCTCTTAATGAACAATGTTTGCTCATTTGGACACTTCTTGAAACCTTCTTCAATGAAATGAGATTCAATTCAACTAAACCAAGCTCTTTGAGTCTGTTTTAATCCGTAAAAAGCTTTGTGCAACTTATATACTTGTGCTCACTACACTTCTGTACATACCCCTTTGGTTGCTCAATGTATACATCCTCGTTAAGTTCACCATGGAGAAATGCAGATTTTACGTACCATCCGCATGCTTCAAGTGCCATGATCATTCATACAGTGTCCATTCGAGCCACTAGAGCAAATCGAGCCACTAGAGCAAAAACTTCAATGAAATCAATCCCTTACTGTTAAGAGTATCCCTTGCCACCAATAGAGCTTTATACTTGTCAACTTCACCGTGCTTGTTCAGTTTTGTCTTAAAGATCCACTTAACACTAATGGTTTTTGCTCTAGCTAGTAGGTCCATGAGCTCCCAAGTTATATTCCTTTCAATGGAGTTTATTTCAGTATCTATAGCTTTTCTCCACTTTTCTTGTCTCATTGCATCTTCAAACATAGTGGGGTCTTCCAATACAACATCTTCAAACGTAATGTAGACCATCAAAGTGTGGAATCTTTGCAGAACTCTTCTCCTCACTCATCTTACTTTGTTTATCTCTCTTTTTATTTTAATCCCAGTGGAGGCTCTGATACTAATTTGAAGAGTAAAAGAGATGTTTCAACAGCAAAACTCTAATCAAACTGAATGTAATTCACTCTACTTATTGAATTTTAAACTAGGCTTTAATAACATCTTACAAAGCAACAAAACATAAGAGAATAACTCACGTTTAGCTATCCTTATCAACTAAAAACAGAATGAGTTAAAATAATTATTTCTCCTAGTAAGTAGCACTTATTGAAACAGAAAATTAAATGCTCCTAATTTCAAGTAACTAACTTAAAAACAACCCTTTCAACAAATGGGTATATACCCAACTATTTTATTTAATCAAATTAAATTGCCCTTCACAGAATTCAATCGAATTCAATCAAATTCATTTATTTTTTAAATAATTAAAATTATATAAAATAAATAATTTAAAGCGAAGTGCCAATGTTAAAAATTTTGTTGGGCATTTTTATAACTTTCTTATGATTTAGGAGTTTTCTCAATTTTTTAAGAGCTTTTTGATATAGATTGTTTGCACTAGAATATAAAGTGTTGTATCCTTGTAACTAGAGGGAGTGGTTAGTTGGTCATTGGTGGGGACCGAGTCCAATTGCTCAGGAGTATTCCTTGATTGTGCCCATTGTCCTTGTAAGTGAGTTTCTCCCAATATAATGGGATGGATGATCATTTTCATGATGTACTACCATTTTGATGAAATAAAAGAAGTAGCCTTATTCTATAAATAATTGTGATATCGTGCTTATGTGATTGCTTAGTGTGATTATATATGTTTATGCAATTGCCTTGTATGGCTAATTTGTGCATATGTGATTGCCTTGTGTGACTATTTATGATGATTTGTTGCTCTGCTATTATTCGTGTGCGAATATTATTCTTAAATAGGGCTTGCCCACACTGTACCAACCAAACAATATGCATTTCTGTACAGGTTCTAGAATGAAATTGATGGTTGACTTGTCTTGATGGCGTTCAAGCCAAGTGCCCCACAGTTTTGATTATGTGTGAAAATCTAGGCCCATGACAATTAGTATCAAAGCGAGAGTTGCAATTTGTGAATAGTGTGGGAGATATAACAAAAACATCAGCACACATTGAAGCCCTTGAGAAAAGAGTTGAGGAGCTCGTGGCTCATGTTATAAGGGGTAGTACACATGAAACTATTTCTAACGAGCCCACAAAAGCTCATTCCTCTCTTGAGCAAATGGACAAGTGCATTGAGGCATTGGAAATGAGGATTGAGCAATTGGTTGCGCAAGTAGCGAGTTTGTAGAATAAAGGGAGTGAGCCAATAATGTTTGGGGCCACTCATACACAGTTAGTGGATACTGCACTCGAGGAAATAAAAAGCAAGATGCTAGAATTTGAGGTGATGGCCTCTCGAGTAAAAGATGTTGTTAATGACTTGAGCATCCTAGGGGATATTCAATAGCAAGATGCTTGAGTTTGAGGTGGTGACCTCTTGTATAGTATGTGTTGTGGATGGTCTGAGTACTCTTACTAGTGACCACTCATCCTTAGTGGGGACCATTGAGGAAATAAAGGACGATGTCCACCAAGCGGTGAATGTCCTCAAAAGTGAGTTGCATGAATTTCACTTAAAGTTGAATTTGCTATCAAAAGCAGTCAATGCAAGGAATGCGGTTGCATGTGAAATTGGCCAGGGTAGAATTCTCCAACTAAAGCATTTCTTGGGTGTTCAAGATGCAAAAGAGGTAGAGAACTTCCTCTTTGACATGGAGTTATTCTTTGGTGCAACCAATGATGATGATGATGATAAGGATAGGCTGAAATTGTTGCCAATGTATCTGATTGATGATGCAAAGCTGTGGTGGCATACGAAAAAAGATGAAGTAACTTGGTGGCAAAATCTTATTACCAGTAGGGTGGGATTCAAGAATGAACTGAAGGCGCAGTTCTACCCAATGAATGCGGCCTACAATGCATGGTGCCAATTAGAGGAATTATAACAGATAGGCTCTATCCGTAACTATGTGAGAGATTATTCAGCCCTAATGCTAGATATCAAAGACATGACTGAGTCTGATAGAGTATATCACTTTATGGAAGGGTTGAAACATTACGTAAGAAAGCAACTGTGGCTGCTGTCGTGAGACTAAATTATTACTCTGACCATGGAGCAAAACAAAATTCTCTTCCACCTACAGGAATAGGTTATCGCCCGCCCAAGTGGGATCGAAGACTAAGTGGGAAAGCCTATTGCGATGTGGATGCCTTCCCCAATGGAGAGACTGAAGAAGAGACTTTAGTGCTCGCAGGAGAAGCGAGTTAATCACCCTCTCAGAGGATGTGGGATAAGCGACCCCAGTAGTCAAACAAGGTGTCCTAGGGATCGAAGATTGTAAGGTGTTTTCTTTTTTATGTACTTCATAAAACATCATACTGTCCCCATAAGAATGCATTAAATGTGTTGAGGAACATTCAAAATGGAGTGTCGCAACGACAATAAGGAAAGTTGAAGTTGGGAGCTCGATACCCTTCAACGGTTGGAGCTCTACGAGTTGTAGACTCTTTACCGAAGGGGGGCTTATGTGGCTAAAATTAATATATATGGACCTGGTCATTAATGGGGTGCTAATGTAAGCTTTGGTGGACACTAGAGCAACCGATAGCCTCATAGTTGCAGCGGTGGCTGTGCAACTTAAGTTGATACCTCAAGTAGAGGGGAGAAAAATTAAAGTTGATGTTTGTGAAGTGGCTCGAAGAGTGTGATATGGAATGGGGCCTTAGAAGGGAACCATAGATTTCGTAGTCGCACCTTTGGATGACTTTGATGTGATAATTAATGTGGACTTCCTCAAAAAGGCGCAAGTCGTACTAGTACCTTATACTGACTGTTTTTTTTATGGGTGGGGACCCATGTGTGATTCCCATTACTATGGTGGCTATGCCAAAATAGAGTGGGCTACAAAGTTATATCGAAGTACAATGCATTAATGATGCGTCGTTATTGGATGCAGCACAATCCTTCCTTAATCACCTCAAAAGCTACAAAATTAGTGAAAATATATTTAAGTTTGTTCCAGCTGAAAACAATGAGCATAAGGAGTTCAACGCTAGTGATAGAGTAAAGGAAGAGGGGATGATAAGCTAAGACACCTTATGTGCAAGGAGCTACCTAGTGGAGGAGACAATCATCAATCATGAGAAAGCAACCCAACTAGCGCCAGATAACTCCTTTGTGGAGGAGACAAACACCAACAATGAACAAGCAATAGAGTCAAAGTTCATCAACATCTAAGTCTACAAACACATCTCACATGCATTGCATGTCGACAAGAGTACGAACGCCCTGGCAATTAAGTAAAAGGAGGGAAAAATAATTGACCTCCAACTGAAAGAGCTCGAACAAAGAGGAGAATCAAAGAGTCAAGCCTCAAACCTCATGCGCAAAAAACAAAATAATTCATCCAAGCTCTGTTGATGGGGATGTCGACCAATTAAGTGGGGGAGAGTTTCACAAGCTAGCAATTCTGTAGGGTAATTTTGTAATTTTTTTGTGATTTAGGAGTTTTCTTATTTCTTTGAGAAATTAGAGCTTTTTGATGTAGACCATTTGTACTAAAATATAAAGTGTTAAATCTTTATAACTAGGGGGAGAGACTAGTTAGCCACCTATGGGTACTAGGTCTAATTTCCTAGTGGGCCTTTCAACTGAAAGAGGATCGTAATTAAGGGGAGTGACTAGTTAGCCACTTATGGGGATTGGGTCCAACTGCCCAGTGGGCCCTTCAAGGATTGTGTGTGTGTAGTGGGGTATTTTTTATTGTGCCTCCATGCTCTTATAGATGATTTTCCCCACTATAATAGGTTAGATGATCGTTTTCATGATGTATTGCCCTTTTTATGAAATAAGAGAAGTATGATTATTTTCTAAATAATTGTGTCTCGATTGTGATATTGTGCTTATATGATTACCTAGTGTGACTATGTGTTTATATGATTGTATTGTGTGGCTAATTTGTATATATGTGATTGCTTTATGTGGCTATGTGCTTATATTATTATTTTGTGTGGCTAATTTATATATATGTGATTGACTTGTGTGATTATGTATTTATGTGATTGCTTTGGCTAATTTATATATATATGGTTACTATATGTGGCTATTATTTATGTGTAAATATTATGCTTAAATAAAATTTATCTATACTATATTAACTAAATAATATACATTTTTAAGAATTTATTAGTTGATGTATTTTTATAGCGTTTAAGTTAAATGTCACGCGATATTAATTATATGTGAAAATCTACGACATTTACACCGAAGCTTTTAACTTTGAGGCTAACTTTAAAATATGATTCTAAATTGTCCGACCAGTGAGCACGAAGTTGACCCTGTAATAAAAAAGCGGTAAAATCTAGTCAGACCACAGTTCATCTTCAATATTATTAAAAAAAAAAAAAAAGAAAAAGTAAGCGTACCCGTTACCGACACTCTGACTCTTAACATTAAGCTATCTTCACGAGGAATCTAATAAATGTTTTATTCTCCTTCTATAATCTCTTTCTAATCCAACGGCTACACTTCTTTTTCCCACACCAAATCTGAATCCCCACCCTTCATTCAGATCCATCATCGTCCCCTATAACGCAAAAAATATCATCATCCTCTTCCATCTCAGATCTAACACAAAGCACAGACGCACTCTCTGCTCTCTCTCCATACCAACGACCCAAACATTTAAGTGAGAGAGGAGTCTTTTTCAATTGCCCATTTTGCCCCTTTGGCCGGAGATGGTGGAGGCACAGACATGGACTACGAGGAGAATGAGCAACCCCAGGCTGGATGCCAACTCCACCCCCGTGGCTACCACCACTGACCAAGTTCTTGACTTTCCGGCTACCCCACCTGGTGATGTACGCAATAATGCTTACTCCGCTGGATCATATTTCTCTCCTAATATTTTAACTGCCATGATCATTGCTTCATGGTACTTCTCCAACATTGGTGTTCTGCTCCTCAACAAGTACCTACTCAGCTTCTATGGCTACCGCTTCCCTATATTCTTAACAATGCTGCATATGATTTCTTGCGCTTGTTATAGCTATGTGGCTATAAAGTTTCTTGAAATAGTGCCATTGCAGCATATCTTATCCAGGAGGCAGTTCTTAAAGATCTTTGCTTTAAGTGCAATTTTCTGTTTCTCTGTCGTTTGTGGTAATACTTCTTTGAGGTACTTGCCGGTGTCTTTTAATCAAGCTATTGGAGCAACTACGCCATTTTTCACAGCCATTTTTGCATTCATAATAACTTGCAAGAAGGAATCTGCCGAGGTTTATTGTGCGCTTTTACCTGTGGTTTTTGGGATCGTTTTGGCTAGTAATAGTGAGCCGCTTTTTCATTTATTTGGTTTCTTGGTTTGTGTTGGTTCTACTGCTGGGCGTGCTTTGAAGTCTGTGGTTCAAGGGATTTTATTAACCTCAGAAGCTGAGAAACTCCACTCTATGAATTTGTTGCTCTATATGGCACCAATGGCTGCTTTGATTTTGTTACCATTTACACTCTTCATAGAAGGGAATGTGGCAGCAATTACAATAGAGAAAGCGAGAGTGGATCCCTTTATTGCGTTCTTGTTGATTGGGAATGCAACGGTGGCTTATTTGGTGAATTTGACAAATTTTTTGGTGACCAAGCACACAAGTGCTCTGACTCTGCAAGTGCTCGGCAACGCCAAGGCTGCGGTGGCTGCTGTTGTTTCTGTCTTGATCTTTAGGAATCCGGTGACTGTGATGGGAATGACAGGATTCGCAGTTACGATCATGGGCGTGGTGCTTTACAGCGAGGCAAAGAAGAGATCCAAGATTACAACCCATTGAAACATACAGACTAAATAATTCATTTTGATTGCCGCAAACACTGGTGCGGTTCTTTCTTCTCCTTTTGCTTTATTCTTTCGCTTTAGTGTTCAATTTCGACTAGCTTTTTAATGAAGGAAAGAAGAGAATTTGGATAATTGGATTGTACAGGACAGTGGAAGAAAAGGGAAAGGGTTGTGCTCTTTTCCTCCTATTATCACTTTTTTTTTTGGGCTTTGAATTGTTACTATTGGGTGGTTATATAGAAAATTCTCTATAACTTCCCCTGTGTGTAACCTTATATATTGAATTTGCTGCAACTGGAACACAAAAGGAACTGATTCAGATATTGATTTTCAATTGTTTTATTGGAGGGAGAACAAAGTTCTCTCTTTTCATTTGTCAATCTTATCATCTGCTGTTACATTGGCCTTGATCTTCAAATTTGGCAGTTCCCTTCCTTTTGGTATCGCTTTGTTTGCCATGAATCTATTATTTTCTTTGTTTCTTTTCTGGTCATGGATGTATTTTGTCTTTCTGACCTCAGCTAAACTAGCAGCAACCTTTATTTGGCTGCTTTACTCGATCCAATTTCTGGGTCAAGTTCCACTATGTAAGTTTCTTTCAACCAAAAGGGAGGAGAAGGGATGAAGCTATGTGCTCTTGATTGAACCGCTCAAGCAAAGCTGAATTTAATCTGACCTTATGATCTGTGGGGTAAATGGTGATGATCACTGTCCTTGGCATTTCGGGAATATCTATAATTTCATGTTGATAGTTGATAGCTTGAAGACATCCAAATCAGCCTGCTGGCAAACTACTGGATAAGCACGGTGCTCACTAGTGATCTATTTGGTCGCTTTCAAAGAAAAAGCATACAACTTTCTGTTCACATCTCTATTCTTGTTCACATGTTTGTATGATTCAATTCCTCCTATAAGAAAGTGACTTGATTTTGAGCAAAGTTTTACAATTATACTGCTGGGATAAATATAATCGCTTGTGTAATTGTTTGAACATGTTTTAATTCTTTTCTGTCGTTCTATCAAATTCTTTAGATTTAATCTACCATGAAACATGAAAAGTTTAGAAGGAATACTAAATAAAACAGCAAAATTGCAAATGTGGATCTTGGAGTTCATATGGTTTATTATGGGAAACATCGACAGGATGTGATAGGGGGATTTCTTTTCATTGCTTCATCTACTGGTCGTTATTGTTATGTTACAAATAGGAGCTTGTGTGAACAGTTGGCTGAAATTTCTGGGTCTTCAGGCTCTAGTTTGGCAAGAATATGACAATAATACAAGGATTCCATATGGGTAGTCACAGTCCATAGTTTAGGATTCTGGTGAGAATAGATAACCAGAATTGAACATTTAATGGGAAGGTTTCTGTCTTGCAAGAGACCCAATATGGTTAGCTTCCAACTAGAGCTCTGATTAATTGCATGACTGATTGAGATTTATGTTTTTAAGGAAAATGCAGCAAGAGTGTTGGGTCTGTTTAGCAGATACAGACTTTACCATGAATCTGACACGAATAGAGTCAATTTAAGCCAAAAGACTACTGATTTTGGTTATGATGTCTCATGGTCTGTCGCAACAACCAAATAATGCTACGTAATTAGTAAGTATTTGAAAATATTTTTAGCTTTCTGGGCAGTGAAGCATATGCATCATGTTTGAGACTTGCTTCAATTTTGATGGTTGTTACAACTTCCTTCTCAACTTTGCTTAGCTTAGTAATTTGTTAGTTAAAAGGGTACGATTAAAAGTCTTGGCTCAGCTCTAGTAGTCATCCTCAGGTGATTGGAGTGAAGTCAAGACTTGAAAGTTTGAGGTTTGGTTGAGCTGTGTTGTTATAGAAACTACTTTTGTTCATTGCTTGGACAAGCACGTTCTAACTTGTGCTTTTTAATGTCTAAATAGAGTAATAATTCATCATCCATTGCATTTCCTTTTTAGTAAAATTCAGCATTTAATGCCCTTTTCTTTTGCTGGGGTTTGAATTGGCCATCTTAGAATTGAGCCATGAAGATAAAGAAATTCAGATTTTTTTTTTCTTGTAAAATCCATAAAAGGATTAGCTTCAGCTAAAGATTGTGAAAATAGGTTACGGTTGTAGGTGGGTCTTTATAGGATTGAGATGCAAAAGAGAGGATGGCACAAAAAATGTGGATAAGGCGTTCGTTGAAAGTCCTAAATGGGTTTTGGTTCTAACAAGTAAGAATCATGTTTTGCAGAAGGGTTCATGGGCAAAAGCTAAAGATAACAATTTGTCAAATTTTTAATATAAATAAATTGAATTAAATTGAAAATTAGAATTTTTATGAAATAATAATTGAACTAAATCAATAATATCAAATTGATCTAATTCCATTTTAAAGAGAAATTGCTCAATCATAATTTTATTCATTAGGATTTGATTTAGTTGAGTAATTTGGAAAAGGATTGAGGGACATGGATTTTGACAACAATTAGGGGGGAGAAGGTGGGCTATGCTTGTTGAGAATGCACTTCATCAGCTGCACCATTCTAATGGAACTTCTCTGTGTCCCTCATACTATATGCATCCAACACATTTTTCCACCCCCAGATCCCTCATTCCACTGCCTTCACCACTACTATACACTGCAATAAATATATCTTATGCTAATGTTTTTTTAACGACGCAAATAAAAAATGGCAGGCAAGCACTTACCTCTTAAAACATTTTATAATTCAAATAATTAAACAAAAAAACCAAAATAATTCAAACACAAAAAATAACAAGAATTATTCTTTCACGACCTTAGATTAAACCTAAACCATGACCATTCCAAAGATTCATAACCACAGATGCTTTTTATTTTCCCTAGGGACAAACTGATACAGTAAGAAACGAAACTGAGAAATTGCAGCTGATTCAAGCAAATCAGAGCCACAATTTGTTGAACCACATTTTAAGGAAAAGTGAATAGTTGAAAGTTAGCTTTCTCAAGACTTAACTTTCTGGTTATTAAATGTGGAAGCAGTATTTAATTAAGTCTCTCTATGTCTTGCCAACACGAGAAATCCCTCCAAAGGTTATATCTAACTTTTTCCAAGAAAGTATTGGTTTCCATTTCATCTACCAAACAGCTAAGTCAGAAAGCTGATCTTCTTTTTTAACTTCCCGTGATGTCCCTTACGCATATGGTCACAAAGGAAGCATGCATTATATTTGTGCATCACGTTATCAACAGATTAAAACTTGGATTTCTTTTGGTTTGATCCTGTGGAAGAAGCAAGATGGAGAATAGAGCAAGACCAGCGTCCAGTTCTCTTGATACTCATTTTCTGGATGTCCATGAAGTATTGCGAGAGGAAGAAGAGGAAGAAGGAAGTGGAGGAGGAAAAACAAGAATGGCAGACAAAGCAAGAAGCGGTCTGAACAGACAGTTTAGAGTTAGAGAGTCAAAGAGACCCCGAAGGAGCTTTAGCAGACAAGTTTCGCTAGAGACAGGCTTCACAGCTCTCAACAGAGAATCTAAGGCTAAAGATGAGACAAGGGCCCTTAGAAGTGGACGTAGTTTTGGAGGATTTGATTCAATTAATAAGATTAACATTGGAGAAACAAGGAAAGGAAATTTCAGCATCTTTAAGACAAAAGCGACTCTGAGTAAGCAAAATTCTTTAATGCCCGGAAGAAAGGAGAAAGATATGGAGTCTCAGAGACTTGATGGTTCTAATGGGCATGATGACTCTGTTAATGAAGGAGTTCCTACTGGGAGATACTTTGCTGCTCTCAGAGGACCAGAGCTAGACCAAGTCAAGGTATAAGCACTCATCGCATATTTGAGCCTTTATTTAATGAATATATCTCTAGTGATCTTCATGTTATAGTATTTTTCAGGCCATGAGCCTTTTCTATATCTTTCTGTTAGCTTCATACCTGTAACTACAACTGGAGATGGGCATAAGAAGTCATTAGCCGTTTTCAAGTCTGATTTGCTCTATATTTTGTTGTGCAGGACTATGAAGACATTCTCCTTCCAAAAGATGAAAAGTGGCCCTTTCTTCTTCGTTTCCCAATTGGTTGTTTTGGTATATGTCTTGGCCTAAGTAGCCAAGCTGTCCTATGGCGTGCCCTGGCGACAAGCCCAGCTACCAAATTTCTCCATGTTACACCATTCGTCAACCTTGCTCTCTGGCTCTTAGCTTTGGCTGTCCTATGCTCCGTTTCCTTCACCTACATTCTCAAATGCATATTCTACTTTGAAGCTGTCAGAAGAGAGTACGTTCACCCAGTTCGTGTCAACTTCTTCTTTGCCCCATGGGTCGTGTGCATGTTCCTGGCTATCAGTGTACCTCCTATGTTAGCTCCTAAAAACCTGCACCCTGCGCTTTGGTGCACCTTCATGGGACCATATTTTCTTCTCGAGCTCAAGATCTACGGCCAATGGCTTTCCGGTGGAAAGAGACGTCTTTGCAAGGTTGCGAATCCATCTTCCCATCTTTCTGTGGTAGGAAATTTTGTTGGGGCAATTTTAGCTGCGAAAGTGGGGTGGATTGAAGCGGCTAAGTTCTTGTGGGCAATTGGTTTTGCACATTACCTTGTGGTGTTTGTGACGTTGTATCAGAGACTGCCAACAAGCGAAGCATTGCCTAAAGAGCTGCATCCTGTGTATTCTATGTTCATTGCAGCACCATCCGCAGCAAGTATTGCTTGGGAAACTATTTATGGTGAGTTTGATGGATTGTCAAGGACTTGCTACTTCATTGCATTGTTCCTCTATATTTCCCTGGTTGTACGTATCAACTTCTTCACAGGATTCAGGTAAGACCTATCCCTCCCTTGATTCTTCACTCTCCTGGTTAAGTTAGTGTTCTTTACCTGATAACTTCACAGGTTCTCAGTGGCATGGTGGTCCTACACATTCCCCATGACAACAATATCAGTTGCAACCATCAAATACGCAGAGCAAGTTCCTGGTGTTCTAAGCAAGGTGCTCGCACTCGTGCTTTCTTTCATCTCATCAGCAATGGTGTCTGTACTGCTTGCGTCGACCCTTCTCCATGCCTTCGTTTGGCAAACATTGTTCCCCAATGATCTTGCAATTGCCATAACAAAGAAAAGACTCGTCAAGGAGGGCAAACCCTTGAAGAAAGCTGCCGACATAAAGCGTTGGACGAGGCAGGCTCTTAACAAGCACAGTCAAGTAAACAAGAATTTCGGCGGACAAAACGATGGGTTACTGAATTCACAGTAATCCCATTATTGAATTAACTCTATCGCATGATAATAGCTTTTCTTGTAAATGGAACGACTAAGAGGTTATATCCCATTACTATGAAAACTGTATAAATTTTTATATTATTTTGTTTAGTAATGATAATGCCATATTTATAATCTATCTCATTTGTGATGGAGAAACTACCCAAAATTTTCAAGTTAGCATACGATGTACAATAAATGAATGATTTTATTGCAAAATATTACAGATGTCAGGAAAGATTAATAACAGTGATTCACAAAAGAATAGAAAAGAATGATTTTCTTTTGTTTTCTTTCCACCTAATATGCAACAACAATTTCACTACTTTGATTGAAACTGAAGTTCTTAAATGAACTCTGAGATGGTCCAAGAAATCTAAAGCAATTTGATGATGACTACGATGATTCTACTCCAGATCTTATGGACTCAAGAAATTGAACAACCTCAGCCATGCTTAGTCTTCTTGAAGGAACCTCGGATGTACAAATTAACCCTAATTTCATAACCTGAATCAGCTCATTCTCTGAAAAAACTCGTAAACTTCTATCGAAACAATCTGAAGCCGAGCCTGTCTGCAGTAAACTACGAACATATTCACACAAAATAACTACCTCGTTTGCTGATGGACTCTCTACTGGTTTCCTCCCAGTAACCAGCTCCAGAAGTATGACTCCAAAGCTGTACACATCACATTTCTCACTCAATCTTAGACTTTGAGCCAACTCCGGTGCAACATAACCTACTGCATTATGGCATCTCGTTACACCGTAGTTGTCCAAAATCGGTAGCAGCTTCCCCAACCCATAATCAGACAACTTGGCTTCATAATTTTCATCTAAGAGTATATTAGTTGATTTGATGTTCAGATGGAGTATTGGAGGCCTACAATCATGGTGAAGGAAAGAAAGTGCCCTCGCTGTTCCAAGTGCAATCTGAAACCTCCTAGACCAGTTTAATTCACTATTACCAACACCAGCACTGGTGCCTGGATAATCAAGTCCATGTAGATTATCATATAGATTACCATTTGGAACAAATTCAGATAATATTAGCTGCATTGTTGAGGACCAGTAATAACCTTGAAAACCAACCAAATTCGGATGTCGAAGGCCACCTAATCGTCCAATTTCTTGCTCAAATTCATCTTGGCTTCTGATCCTACCTAGAGTATCAAGCTTCTTCACTGCAATTGAGATCCCACCTTCAAAGTTAGCTCTATAGACTGTTCCAATTGACCCACCACCAATCAAACATTCCTTGTCAAGCAAAGCTTTAGTACCAGCTTCCCAATCTTCATATTTTGAGGGCAAAGTCTTGCTAAACAGGACCAACTTCCCAATTACAACTGTGGAATCTGTTGAACCCAATGGTGTACTCTCAACAATCATTGTTTCGTCCTGCAATTTCCAGCGCCGTGCTCTAATGTTCATGACTAATACTAAGCACACTCCAGTGAGAATCAATGCAGCAGCAACAATTGTCGCAATCACAGAATTGCTAAGAATCTTGTTTTTCTTGGATATTGCATTTGTGCCATTGCCTGAGCAAGAAATGTCCAAAGGGTGACCACAGAGCCCAGAATTATTAAGGAATGCAGATGGACCAAAAGCCTGGATTTTTGGTATCAAAGGAATGGGACCAGAAAGGCTGTTGGAGGAGAGGTTAAAATAAGTTAAGTTTGTCAAATTTTCAAGGGAATATGGGATTTTCCCTGAAAGCCCATTTTGTGAGAGGTTAAGTACTAGGAGGTTTGACAGGTTTCCTATGGTCTCTGGTATGCTACCACTGAGTTGGTTTCTATGCAGATCAAGAACTTCTAGGGAAGTCATATTGTACAGGGTAATAGGAATTTCTCCATCTAAATCATTATCAGAAAGATCCCTGCATCAACACATCAGAAATGCAGGTTTTGGATCAAAAGAATGCTGATAAAATCTAAAACATACAAGAACTTAAGAAGGCAAATAGACTCACAGCTCACGGAGATACTTGCAATTGCTTATATCCTTAGGAATTTCACCTGTAAGGTGAAGATTTTGCAAATCCAAGACCAGAAGCAGCTCAATGGCTCCAAACCCTGCAGGGATTGTCCCATCAATCAAATTATTGCCCAGATTAAGCACCCGAAGCATCTCCAGTTCAGTAATCCCAAATGGAATACTCCCGTTCAGCCTGTTGAACCCCAAGTTCAGAACTTTAAGGTTTGTGCAGTTTGTAATGCTCAATGGGATCTCTCCATACAAATCATTACCTGAAGCATCAAAGGCTTCCAATCCCTCGCTGCAGGTTCCAATATCAGGAATGTCTCCATGAAACGCATTCTGCGATACATTGAAATAACTCGTATTCGGAAATCCAAGAACCATAAATGGTGCCAACCCGGAAAACATATTGGAGCCAAGATCCAAAAAACTCAATCGTTGGCATCTTGAAATATCCTTCTGCACAATCCCAGTCAACCCGTTGCTCCTCAAAGACATATACTTTAAGACAGGAATATCACAAATTTGAGAAGGCAATTCACCACTGAGATTGTTGAAAGAGAAATCAAACCCTTCAAGATTAGTACAATTCACAATTGAAACCGGAATTATACCGGACAGAATGTTGTGAGAAAGAGAAACAAACTTGGTCTTGTAACAGAACTTGAATAAAGCTGATGGAATCTCTCCACTATAGCCGTTTCTAGACAAATCAAGAAACCTCATACTTGGCAAATCACCTAGAAATGCTGGGACTGATCCAGACAAGGCATTAGAACTCAAATTTATCTTCCACAATGTGGTTAATTCTGCATATTCTTGTGGGATGTTACCCGTAAATCGATTGCCAAACAATGTTAAAGTTCTCAAAGACCTCAAACCTGATAACGACGGCGACAAAGAGCCAGATAGGTTTTTCTTCCGCAAAACAATTCGCGCTACAAATCCTAGAGAATTGCAGAACACACCACTGTAGCCACAAGGATTGGCATTTGGAACCCATGTAGCCAAGCTGTTGTTGGGGTCACTGGTGATGCTTGCCTTGAATTGCAGCAAGATCTCCCCCTCAGTAGCTGGTGAAACAATAGAGGTGAATCCAAGAAAACAAGAAATGAAGAACAAAAGAGCATGAGATGCACAAAAATGATAAAATCTTCTCATGCTCACTGTACAAAATGTCGATAAAAAGATCTATCCGTTTGGCATTGTTGATTCTAGATCGAACAGAAAGAGGGTTTAGGCGGTCGCCTTGCTGCTTTACTATAACTAATTCTTGGAGTTGTCACAGTAAGAAACACAAAATCACAATCATCACCAAGCAGCAACATTTTTCAACTGGCTGAAGATATCAATGAAAAAGAAGAAAGGTCCTAAATTTGGAAACATTTGAACATAGAAACATGGGAAAGCAAATAAAACCCTTGGTTAATAGGCACAAAAACAAAGATCTAGGGGGTTTTAATTATCTGGTTTGGAATAAAGAAGTGAAACTGAGGCAAGAACTGAAGCATTGGAAGTGATGCAATGAAACTGGTGATGATGGAGGAAGGGAAGTGGTGACAGAAAGCACCTTGATTATAAAGGAAGCAGGTGAGCCAATTTAATAAACTGCTTCAAAAAGGTATGTGTGGATGCCAAGAAGGATAACAGAGGATGAACCACGTGCATGTCCATTTCTCTCTACATCGAAAAGGGAATGATGGTCATGTAACTCTAATGAATGAAGAAATAAACCTCTAATTAATCTATCTTCTTCGCTAACCAGCATGAGCCTGAGCATAGTTACAGTGACGCATTTATTCTCTCTCAACAACCATGCTACATTGGTCACCATCTCAGCAT